>PVLC010010540.1:0-50003 GCA_004027655.1 Graphiurus murinus | reverse complement strand
TCAGTCCCTGCCCTCCTAGAGCTTCTGGTTTCTGACACAGACAAAAGTAGGTCTGGGCAATTGTAATGCTGTGTTACAAACTTCAATAAGAAAGCTACTAGCTGGGTGCAGTGATTCACACCTGTAATCCCAGTACTTAGGAGACTGAGAAAGAGAATCACAGGTTTGAGGCCAGCACACAGTAACTTAGACCACCCTGTTTTAAAATAAACAATAAAAAGGACGCTGGTGTAGCTCAGTGGTAACTACATACACACAAAATGTTACCATGGGGAAGTGGGGTGTGGCTCACTCTGTGAGGATTAGGAAGATTCCTGGAAGACCTGCCTTCTGTGATGAAATCTCTGTTATCTACAATGGGAGAGGGCAGATTGGAAGTGTTGTCATAGCTCTTAAAAAAAAAAAAAAAAAAAAAAAGAAGTGCCTCCATTGAAGTCCCCTTTGCTCTCTTGTGTTTCCCTCTAAACCACTGTTTCTGGGTCTCATAGATTTAAAAAAAGAAAGAAAGAGAGAGAGAGAGAGAGAGAGAGAGGGAATTATGTGTAAGAGAATAAAGGGAGCAGTGGAGATCAAGTTTTAGTGACAACAGCCATAATTTTCTTTCTCTATGTGGTTTTGAAGCACTAATGCTGTCTGCAGAAATAAGGCTTCTAAAATACCACCACTCTTTTGGGGACATTTTAAACAACAAAGCCTGGAAAAGCTTTCCTATGTACCTCATTGGTACAGTATTCTGCAAAGTACATCTCCTGCTGATATTTCTGAGATCCTTGAAAACTCAGACTAATCAGAAAGTGGATATTTAGGTAAATTTGTTCCAAAAGGTTTGCAGTGTCAGATTTAATCATTTGTGAAAAAATTTTCCCAGAAAACAAGAAGGAAAAAAAAATCTTTTTTTCCAGAAATGCTAAATTTGACTTATGTCATATACAGTGTTTAATACCAGTTGCATATTTGTTTATTCTGTGAACATATAATTAAAATATTTCCTATTAAAAGGATTATGCAGAACACTGGAACTGTAAAAAGCAGACAATTCTGCCTGAAGGCTCTCGGTTAAATTGTGATGTGACAAATTCCATTATGGAAAAGATAGTGGACACTTTCATATCAGGGAACTTTTCATTTGCCTTTGTGTTACAAGGCAAAGATTTGATAATGAAGCCATAGATTCAAAGAAATGTAATAAAAACATCAAGATGGGTTATTTCTGGAAGTTGAAATCATGAGATTCATGATTTTTTTCTTCTTTATACTTCTCAGTATATTCCAAAGTTTCTTCCATGAACTTGTAATACTTAACAGACAGTGTGGTGGAGAATATGTGCTTTCAAAGCAAATGGACTTCTGATGGAGCCTTGGCTCATCTGTCATTCACTACTCTGATTTCAAGCTCATTTGGCTTCTCTGAGCCTCAGTTTTTATTTTCCACTCTGTTAGAGAATAGTAATGTTTAACTCTTAGAATGTTTTGAGCATTAAATGCAATAAGATGCAAAGATCATACGTAGCAACTGCATGAAACATGTTAGCTATTACTAATGTTGTCTAAACGGTATTGAAACCATGTGAATCTGTGAATACAGACCTCCATAGGTATATATTTGTGGATAGTTTTAATTGAAAACTCAACTCTGGTAAAAACTCATTATAAATGTTGCTTCATCACCTTGTCCTCAACAGCTTCCTCTTGTGACTCTGTTTCCTTTTTCTCCTTTCGCTCTCCACAGGCTTTTGGTTTTCAGTACCACTGTTGTTGAGCATTGTCTCCCTGGTAATTCTGCTGGTCTTAATCTCAATCTTACTATACTGGAAACGTCACCGGAATCAGGACCGAGGTGAGTGTTCATAGGAGTATGCAGAATGAAATTTAAAATTAAATGATTTTTTAATGTGCTTTTATTGGTGCATTATGGTCTCACATCATAATGTAAATCATGCTGACACTGACATACATGCACACAGCACTTGGTGGGTTCCCCCTCCCACCTCCCATCTTCCCCCCTCCCATACAGAGTACTGAGACTGACATTGGGATTTTCACATATGTACACACAGTCCATGTTAGTATTTCCAATAATGAACCTCATTCTTTCCCCTTCCCTTCCCTTAGACCACTTCCCTGGCTCCACTGAGGTTTCTCCTTCATTATCTGGAGTCCCTAGTTTGGGGGTCATCTAAAGATACAAATAAGAGTATGTCATCAGTGGTGTTTTGCTTGTTGTTCTCAAAACGCAAATGTTGATGCTGTTTTAAAATGCTTTAGGGTCATTTTCTTGCTATTGAACATTTCTGCTTTTCATTTGCTAAGATGGTTCAAAGGCTAATTATTTTCTAAGCCGAGAGAGAGAAAGGGTTCATGAGAGGAAATAAGGAAAGTGGAATGAGATCTTTAATGGCAGAACCAAAGAAAGAAATCTGGCACCCATGCAGGGTCCTCTCTACCTGTTAATAAGGACAATCTTTTCTCTTTTTACAGCATTCCACAAGCCAGATGCCCATTTAAGAGGCTGTGAAATTGTCCAATATGATCACTCATTAAATAGCACTTCCTATGTTACACTCCCATGATGTCTCAAACACTCTCGGCAACATACAGGTGATCCACACTTAACAGTAATTGTGTCATGTCGTTCTGCCCTTCTAGGCTGTAAATTTTTCTTTATCCCCTACAACATCTATTACAACATTTTATCTATACCAGGTGTTCAATAAATGTTTATTTATTGAATGAATGAATGAATGAATTAAGAGATGATGAATAGATTTTCAAAGGGAGTTTCTCAATTTTTTTCCTATTATAAATTCAGTTTCTCATAAATGCCAAGTCTAAAATATTGTGAGATATTGTAAGACAAGAGATGCTATGAAACAAGAGAAGTGAGCTATTTATGTAGAGAAAAATTCCTTCAGTTTCTGAAAACAGTTCATAATTTATTAAACCGAATGCAAAACTGAAGTTTATGGTACATGAAATGGGAATTTCCTAGGGTGAAAGGGTACTCTAGGAATTTCCTCCATCTCAGATGACTGAAGGTCCGAAGTCAGGGAAAAAAAAAAAATGTTGGTTTTGAGCATCATTTTAGATTTTGATTAAAAATCTCCTCAAATATTACCTTATTTTCCTTTTCATTTTATGTTTCATGGACTATGTATTTCATGTCTTAGGTATTTTGACCACTTTATTTTTGCGTAAGCCTTATCTAAGCACCAGATTAGTTTTGGTGGATTTATAAAATAAGCAACAAATCTTCAGTACTAGTAGCCCTTTTGCAAAAGTAAATAAAGGAATTTATTCTATCTGGGATAAAAGATTATGGGGCAAATGATCTTATTGCACACAAATATAGCCTATAGAATTCATAAGTGCTCCACAGAATATCAAAAACAGAAATCTGTTTGTGCTTTATTCAAACATCTCACTTTTCCAATTAGGAAACTGAAGCCTAGAGACTGAAGTCAACTTCCTTTCTTAAGGTCACTCAGGTCTTCAACAGCAGGATAGGATTAGAACTCTGGTCTCCTGATCTCTGTCAGAATGTTCTATCATTATTGATGTCCCAGAGTCCTGACTTGAAATGAGCCATTGTTATCAGTTACATTCATTTTGATCAGTGTTTACTGTACTGTTCTTTTGTAGACTGCAAGCAGGAAAGTGTAAAGTATTCAAATTCATTTTAGAAAGTCCCTCTTGGACAAGAGTCTTAGGATATAGTCTATTCAAGCCCAAGGTAAATTCCATTAGACAAAGATATTTGCAAAGTAATTGCCTCATTTTCATTAAGCAAGTCTTGGCTTTTCTGGGAAATACATTCATTGAAACCTTATACAATTCTTGAGACAAAAAGAGCCCATTTATTTATGTTCCCAAGTTTTTCCTCATTTATGAAATAAACATCCCGAGTTGTGATGAGTCATGTAAGTTCCAGGGTTACTGATGATGTCTTCATGACATATAGAAAATTCAGCAAATCCTTCTGATTGTTCAGTGGCATATTTTGAATGAGTTGATTTTTAAGTGATTTAAAACATGTAACAGCGAGAGAATATAATTCCATATAAGTAAAGCTGGTAATACCTAATGTTGATTATGCTGGATACTTAGAAGTTCAGAGCTAAGGAAATAGTGGTTCATTAAGATCAAACCTTAGGTTAAACAGAAAATGGTGAGAAAAGGAAGAAAATCATAAAATATAGCGACATTTTTTATTTCTTCAAGTTGCAAACCCTGATGATTAATTTGTGAGGAAGAGGAATATTTCTATACATTTGCCTTTTGTTGATCCCTTTCCTTTCCTTTTGTTTTCTTTTTCTTTTTCTTTCCATCTTCTTTCAAAGTCATAAAATATTTGGATGAGCAGGGAAACATGATCAGACAAAATTGATATAAGGGTTCTGAACCCTGAGACATGATGATGTGAACATAAATAAGGAAGTAAAAAAGTGGAACTGAGTGTGTGTGTGTGTGTGTGTGTGTGTGTGTGTAGAATGTGTAGTGAAGTAGAGAAGAGGAAAAAGATGAATTAGTGCTTGAATTTATCAAGTGGAAACAAATAATCATCTTTTACACTTCCCAATAGCAAGTAAGAAAAATCTGTTAAGTAAGGTCACTATTGTATTTGATAGATGAGCAAAACAAAGTTTATCATGATCACTATGCTTTGCCCACCAAAGTGTAAGGTAATCTATACTTTCTGCACAGAGGGTGACTGTGATGGCTAACATTATCTTTGCATAGATCCCAGCCTCACCTTGCTTCTCTTGTGCTTCTATTTTATGACAAAGAGCATATTGCTGTTGTTTTCAGCTATAAAGCTGTGCTCTGGAGGCAGATATGACAATTTAATAGACCATTGGCAGTACCTTCCCTGATAGAGCCATCATAGTTATTTTCCTGAACTGTACCCTAATCAGACCAGTAAACTGCCAAATAATATGCTTTACTTCTTTTGTAAATCAAGGACTTTGTTACTGAAATAGAAAGTGAGAAAGAATTAAAATTTCCTAGGGAAATTTTCTACCATGTCATAATAGTTCTTTCTATTAAAACTCAGTGATGTCATAAGTTTGTGTCTTCCCCATATAGGACAATGAAATTAAATTGAGGTTGAGAATAATCTTTTATTTATCATTAGTCAGCCCACCAATGATTACATGTTTCTCAAAAACAATTGAAAAACAAAACAAAATGCTTTACTTTGGGGTAGATCATCTTAGACAATCGCCTAACTTGTATTTTGAGAAGCCATTTTTCTTGTTTTGTTGATTAGCTCAAAGCTGGTTTGAAAAATAATAGAAAATGTAGACAATCATGTGAAATGCATATTTTGAGCTTCACCTTTTCTTCACATACTATTTCATGTAGAAGTGTGTTTTGAACTATACAATCTTAGTATTTACCTTGATTTCCTTCACTTCACAAGAACCTAATCTCTGAATGAACTCTTGCAATGCAGCAATGGTAATGTTAGTATAACACTATTTCCTGAGAGAAGCAGGGCACTTTCTCCTATTTTAAATTTAGTACTATGTCAAATAACAAAGGTATTTAATAATTTATGATGGGGGAATAAGTCATTAGCTGGAAGGACAATACAAAGAATATTTGTTCCTAAAACAATTGGAATCTTTGCTTTTCTAAATAATTACACTCAAGCTTCCCAGACAAAGGCCAGGGAAGCAGTAATGACCACTCCCACCCCAATATCCTCTTAGTTCCATGGAGAAGGAATGTGATGATTTATATGATAAAGGTAATAGGTAGCCTTTATTAAACTGCTCAGGTTAGCATTTCTGGGCAAAATCTTGCACTCCCAGGCTATCTTTCAGAAACAGTTTTTGAAAACAGTTTTATAATTTTCACATACAAATGGAATGAGATAATATGATTACAAAATTCTCAGCTAACAGTTCCGTAAATCATGGGCATTCTTGTCTAGAGCTGTTCTTTGCTGCTCTCCAGTTTAATACCTAAACCCACATCGGTTTTCATGACCCAAATTTCGCATTTCAGCCTGTAGTGGGAACAGCTTTAGGAGTCAAAACAACTCAGCCTCCTACCCAGTAATTAAATGCCAGTTCACTTCTCAAAGGTCACACTCATTTCTTCAGCTTTGTGGCCATGGGGATGTTTTAAGGAGGCGAGCCATCAGCATTAGGGTCATTGGTTAGACAAATTAGTGAAAAAACAAGGATGAGAAAATCTTTCAGTTGCCCAATCCTCCACCATATCTGTTGCTTTTTCATTTTAGCTTGTATCCTTGACTGAGTGTCTATAATTGCTTGCTTTGTTTGAAACTGTCACACACTTCATCAGTTTAGTCATATCTATACTACTGAACTTGGGTTTCAACAGATCCAAGCCTTTAATACCCACTATTTGAAGCCAACTTTTTGTTCTTTAAAGTGGAAAAGATATGTTAACTTTGTGAATGTACTCAGTATGGCTTCACTGGGAAGGAAACATCATAAATGCTATTTAATTTTCTATTGCTTCTTTAACAAATTATCACAAATTTAGTGGTTTACAACAACACAAACTTATCATACTGTAGTTCTGGAAGTCAGAAGTCCAGCATGGGTCTTGTTGGACTGAAATCAAGATTGATTCATCTTCCTTCCTCCCTCCCTTCCTCTCTTCTTCCCTCCCTCCCTCCCTCCCTTCCTTCCTTCCGTCCATCCGTCTGTCTCTTTCTTTCTTTATGTAGCTTCTAGAGATTGGCCACATTCTTTGCTTCTTTTCTCATTCCATCTGTAAAGCTAGCAACGAGTGGCCAGTTGGGTCTTCCTCATATTGAATTACTATAACTCCTACATCTTTCCCACCTCCCTCTTTTTCTTACACAGACCCTTGTGATTACATTGGATCTAATGGTATAATCTAAAATAATCTCTCCATCTTGTGATCCTTAATTTAATCACATCAAATGAATCTCTTTGGCATGGTTAATAGCATATCCCCACCTTCCTGAAATAATGATGTGGACATTTGGGAGGACCATTATTATGCTACCACAAATGCTAAGAGGGTAGGAGTGAGCTCAGTAGAGGGAGAGCTGTTAACTGACTTCCCAGAGCAAAATTCTGTATCTGTAATTCATAGCTGCTACTTTGTTCATGGTAACATTACATCAGAGGACATGAGAACCTGGTCAGAATCCCTGAACACATCATTCTATTTTTCATTCATATCCCATCTCCTTCCACCAAGGAGAGACTTCATCTTCAAGAGTTTTCAAGATTATACTTTGCCTCTCAATTCCATAACACAAAAGCATTACTTCTTTTTTCTCTTTTATTAATCATCACTAACTGTAACATTAGAGAAATTTGTTCTTTTCATTAGAATCTCAGTTCTTGTATATTTCCTGCTTCTTTCTACTCACAACCCCCTCACAGAGGCAAACAGTTCTGACTTCCTTTAATATCTTAGTCATAAGTAAGCTCACAAGATTCTCTGTAGAAGAGCAAGGTGGGAAAATTATATTTATCACTGTATATAGTAATATTAGGCTTAACCAAATTGGTCTTTTTTCCGTTTATATCATCAGAAATGGAGACTTCTGAGCTCATAATACCTGCAGAATCATGTTATAATTAGGACCTAAATATTTTCCACACCATTCTTAGAATTCTTTAAAATCCTTACTTATAGACCTAAATTGTTTTCAATGGCCAGGAGGTAATAGAACAGTTCTACCACTGACAGTTCTTTTTAAAACAGAGCTATATATATATGCATATTTGAGTAAATATATTAGGTAGAAATTTTCTTAGAAATGTCAGATATTTTATCAAAGCATCTAAAGAATTAAGTTATAAATCCCCACGGTATTTGCTAAAATTTACATGAATAAGTTTAGTCTCCTCTAGCAATCATATTATAAAATATACAGCTCCCCTAGCAAATAGTGAACAAATGAGACTTTGTAATATAAAAATGCAAGGCAAGTTTTGCAAAAATCACAACTTCAGTGTTAAATACTATATTTTATGAAGGGCAATTATGGAAGATTCTATGGATAGGAGACCACCATGTGGTTCTTAGTGAACCAACACAATAGAATTTCAATATGACTGGTTAATGCACCTGAGTTCAGAGAGTGTCTGCGATCACTGGTTTGTAAATTCTTCAGCTTTCTCCCTTAGTTATACAACAAAGAAAAAGGGCTGGCTTTGTACTTTGTGAGTTCTTTAAATATTTTTTTATTAAATACCTTTGGGACTTGTACACACTAGTTCATTTTAATTTTTTAAAGTGTGTGTTATTAATTTTTATTATTTATTTTCAAAATTCACAAAAGTTACATAGATTTATAGTATACAACATATGTTTGAATATATGTATAAGTAATGGAATGGCTAAATCAAGCTAATTAACATGTCATTGCTACAAACACTTATTTTTTTATAGCAAGAAAACTTAAAATCTGCAATCACCAATCTTCAAGTATACAGTTCACTGTTGCTATAGTCACCATCTCTTTAATTTATTCCTTCTGCCTAGCTGAAATTATTTTCACCTTAACTGAGGCTGCTCACGAAATCATTGAGAAATTAAATGTAACATTTTATTTCTAGAACAGCCTTTCTACCTTCAAGGCTTTAAATTTTTTACTGCCAGTCTCAGCAAAGATGATTATAAATGTCTTATAGAATTGGTCATTATTTTTATCTGAAACTATGATCAACTATTTGGTGATTTTAACTGAATCCTGTCTTTTTATATATTAGCAGAACACCTTTGGGCAGATCATTTAACCTCCCTGTTCCATTCTTTTCTTATTTGGAATATGGGGATAATAATTGCAACTATCTCCTAAGAGTGCTGTGAAGATATAAAAGGAAATACAAACAATTAAAAAAGTGCCTAAGTACAATGGTGTACTGGGAAACTACATTGGGGGAAAACCGATGGACTTGCTTTTGCCAATTTCTGTGGTGTAAATATTCTCACTGTGGTTAATTTCAAGCTACCAACAATTTAACTATCAGCAGGAGTCACTAAGGGTTCAGCACACCAATGCAACATAGAAAGTTTCCAATATGTGTTAGTTTCTGTCATTACTCAATTTAAAGTCCCTTTTGGTTTCTATAAATGTGTGTTTTCATGAATTGTACAAATGATGAAGGAGGAACAAGTTAAAGAAGCATGTGGAGGGAAAGGCAGGAAGATTATCTCAGGCAGGCTTTGAGGAAGGCAAGATCAGGACATATATGTACCAAAAGCCTGTATGTGCTGGAATGAGCATGTGATGCCTAAAATCGATTTCTTGGTATTTGTAACATTATTTGTTTCTTTTTGAAGATGGAGAAATATTTTGATTACACTTTTTGTGGGAGGATGAAAAGAACAGTTATTTATCAAAGCTGGCACAAATAAGAATGTAGGATGAGAACAGTTACTATAAGGATGTGTGTGAATGGGTTTCCAAGAAACCAGAATAGTCAGGCATTAGGAAGAGCTGCTGGCTGGAGGTGGCTGTGAATCCAGCGTGGCCGTAGGCTGCCCAGCAGCAGTGATGCATGGATTTTCCATCTAGCTTCTTTTATCCTGACCACAGTGTGGATATTCTCTCTTTTCTCCATTAACCAGTTTTTTCATCCTCTATTCTGTGTGTCTTAAACATACTTCATGGCTTCTGTTCTCTCATAAAGATGACTCATCAGTTTTAAAAAGAGGATGTATCTGGACCATGTGAAAAGGCAGTCAGAATCTTTAATTGTATCCTGGGTGTTTACAATTAACCAGTTCTTAAAGTGCTCCTTAGACATCCTAAAGTTTGTAGGACCCTAAAAGGTTTCATTTCAGTAAGGGTTGTGACTAAAGCATAGCATAGCCCCTTTTGTGGGAGGGGAACAGGGTATGAATATATATGACACAGAAACTTTATTTTAGAGAAATAAAGAACTGTATTGTAGAACCAGATACAAAATCAAACAATCAATCATTCAAAATCAAGATTAAGAGATTTAAAAAAACTTTTCTGGTGCCCTTTTACAGAAAACTACTTTGTCATTTGGGTTATTCTGGATTCTAAGTCAGTAGTTAGGTTATATTAGAAAATTTATCAGCTCTGATACTGCTAACTGATAATCCAAAATGAGTAGTCTTAGAAAAAAAAGCTTAGATCTGAGAGGAGAAAACTTTGGAAGTGGGAATGCAATTGGTGGTGAAAAAAAGACATAGAGGTGTTCTTAAATATTTGAATGTAAATATATAAATTCACAAGACAAAAGGGATAAACTTTCTAGAAGTCCTAACATTTAATTCTCACAGAAATCTATGAGGAAGACATTATTTCTGTCTTACAGATGGTGAAACCAAGCACAGAAGTTAAGTTTATTCATTCATTCATTTTACAAATATTGACTAATAAGTTTTTCACGTGTATTGTAAAAGGAAGGGGTTATATTACAGTGAAGATGCTCTAGTGGAGATTGTTGCTCTAGTGGAGATTATAGGCCAGTGGATCAAAGAAACCACAAATGAACTAACAAATAAGGATATACTATTAAATCGTGAGAATGTATGTATAAAGAAATAAAATAATAGACAGCATAGGATGAAAGACAGTAATATGAAAAGGAAATTATTTGTTTGCAATTTGTGAGGGAAGGCTTCTCTGAGGTGGTAATGTTTAATTAGAGACCTGAAAAGAGAGACTAGGCCATTCACGGAGGACAGAAGGGGAGAGAGTAGCTTCTAGCAGGAGTTTCAAATGTAAAAACTATAAGGCAGAAAAGTCACTGATATTTTAGAGTAACATATAAAGTATGGTCTGAGTTTGGTTGTTTGTCCAAGAATTGTTTCTTACTAATCTGAAGTAAAATAAGTGCATAATTGTGAGTAAATAAGACACCATGATAACAATTTGACAGTAATTTTATTTCTGTTCAATCTAATAATTAAAAATGAATTACATTATATATGTCTATTTCATTTTTTAAATAATTCATTTGTGTTATATATTTTTAAAAGTATTGAGCCATTTGGGGGAAAATAGTACTTCCATGGTCCTCGATAGCTGATGTTAGAAATGTTGGCAGGATCTAAAACTGTGTGGGTTCTGGTAAAGAATTGCCTAATATTACACACAGAATGAGAAGTAGTGCCAACATAAAATTCACTATCTACATGCCTTGTAGGGAGGACCACAGCCTCCAAGCTTATGTACTAGAGTGTCAATAGCCCTTAAAAAGGTCTCTGTCTTTCTACTCTGTGACTATTGCCAACCTGATGTCCAGCAAGTTAGTAGCCATGGAGCAAAGCTTATCAACAAAATGCACTTATCATTTGGCACTTTTAACACATGTCCCTTTACTTGTAGTCTAAGGTGATTCTCCAAACCATTATTTCCTATGTCTTTTTTAAAAAGAATCACAGTTCACTCACATAGTATTTGTTTTTATCAATGAGTTTCTTAATCCTTCTGTTATGTATCTTCTTAAAATATATGAAGATAAAAATGATAAATGTCCAAAGCTAATATCTTGGTCTTCCTTTTATCCAGAGTCCTAGAGGAGTCACACAGAACCCTGAACGTTTTTCCCTGGTGTACTTGAATATGATGTAAGAGGAAAGAAGGAGGAAAGAGGGTCATTCTTCAAGAGACCTAAAAGAGAAAAAGAGGCGGGAGCAAATGTTTTAAGAATTCCACTATTTTTCACTGCCATCTAAGCTATTCAGTGTTTGAATCCCAAGAGGAAGTCTATTTTACCTTTCAGGTCTGTTGTAGGACTTGACGTGTAAAGCAATGAAGTATTACGCTGTCAAACGGGCACTGGACTTAGAATCAGGAGTGCTGAGCCTGTAGGCTGACTTGGGCTTCTACTGGTAGAAACCCTATGTTAGTCACTTTACCTCATGAGCTTCCGCATCCTTGTCCAAAATATAAAGGAATCAAATCTGATAATTTGTCATGTATTATAAAAATTGATGTAATTCCAGGAGAAAAAAAAAGATGGAATAAACAAAGGGGGAAGAAGTGAAAAGAGAAAGAATATAGAAGGGTCCAAAGAACTTTTCTGAGACTACCTTTTGCCTTTCTGTTGGTGTTAACGTCTCCTTTTGTTCTTAGGTCTGTGAGTTTGTTTCCCAGTGGTTTGGGAACTAGTCCCCTAGCTGCTTACTGTTTTGCTAATTCTTGGCCTTGCTAGAACCCTTGATTCTCCTGCCATTCTTTGTGTGCTTCTATGAGGTTTACTATGACAAAAATAAGTCAGAATTTATTGTGAAATAACATTGGCAACCTTAACTTATCTATTTAACTTATTTTTATAGCAGGATAAATAGTGTTAGTCTTAGACAATAGCTCCCAGTTTAAAGAAAGCATGCTTTTCCTGTCCATTTGTCTCATAATATGACCCCAGCCCTATTTTAGGTAATTCTGAATTCAGCCGAGTGTGATGAATATATATTATAAAACAAATATTTAGACATCCTGTACAGTGGTCAGCCAATTCATATGCTTCATGTCTCCTGGCTTCTTTTTCCATAGATTAACCTTCCACAAAAGGAAAAGAAGCAAGTTTGAACATACATTCCCTCTATTCCAAAGTTGTTGTTCTAAGTAGTGAAACTATTGATTCTTAACCGTAAGATACAATTAGTGTTTTCTTGGTATCTTTTGCTGTGTTTGTCTCTATCCAGTGACCTAGGAATTAAAATGTAAGTTGTTTTCATTGTTGAATTGAATATTTATATATTTAGAAAGCTTTTCTTGTGTTCGTTATTTAATTCTGTATTCATATATTTGTATTAAAGTACTGAACAATTAAAAGTGTCCACTCTGAATACTGGATTGGTGATATTCTCTTGAGAAATGTGGAAATGAATGATATTCCTTGTATTTTCTCTCTATGTGTGAAACCTTCCCCTCCACTCTATCTTATACCCCTTAAAAGATGCAGTTAACATTTCTGGTTAATTGCACAATTTCAAATTAGATGTCTTTGACCTGACCAGTGGGAGTTCCTCCAATTTGATACCTGTGTTCTTTGATATGGCCCCATTAGTCATGACACTGTTTTGGTCACTATTATGCTGTTTTGGTTTTGCTTTTAGATACCAACCTTTGCAAATTGGTTAGCCTACACAGTTTTGAATTAGTAGGAATCACCATTCTGTGTTTCACTAATTTCCGGTAGCCCAGCTGAGTTGGTGCTAGGTCAGGCAGGACAACTGGATGTACCAGTTCTCAAATATTTTGGTCTCAGTACCCATTTAAGCATCTGAAAACACTACTGAGGACCTCAAAGATCTTTGTGTAAAGTGATTTATATCTGTTAATATCTAGCATATTTGAAATGAAAACTCATAAATTTTAAAAGCCAAAACATGTATGCATACATCACTTTAGCACTCAAGTGTTGCCAACATCGTATATCACACAGCTTCTAGAGCAAAAAAGGTATTGGTGCTATTATGACAACATTTTCGATTCCATCAACCCCCTGAAATGATCTCAGAGCCAATATTGAAGTCTGTGAAGAAGGAGATGATCTTCTGAGAAGATTTCATGAGCCTTTCTCAAAGAAACTTTCTTAGATAGCTGTCTCTACAGTATCTAAGCATTTCCCCATCTAACCAGTGCCTGATTAGGCTGCTGTTTGCCTGGAAACTCCTCTTCAAAGTTCAGAAAGTTATTCATCACTAATTATCCAATTTAAATTGGCTTGTTAAATGGCTTTTCAGTTACCCTTCAGAACATGAGACACTTGAATGTAGGACAGGCACATTTGATAAAGAAGACTTGGAAGGTTGTAGAGAAAGAGAAGAAGGAAAGGATGTCAGTGTAGAGTACCAGCACTGCTGTCTTCCCTCTGATTTCTGCCTTTTCAACCCTAGGAGAGGTTCCAAACCCTCTAACACTTCTCTTGAACTTGCAATTATGGATGCTTTTTTTCATTTGTGAATTAGAAAGAGGTAGCTCAGACTGCATTTTTAAGCAAAATTGGGAAAGTTACAAACTTTTGAGTCACTTAGAATAACTTGATCACTTATTTCTTTGTAAAATTTTAGAAAAATCCCAGGGTGGTAGTAAAGCTGCTCAGATATGGGAAAACAAAAGAAGCTTTTGCACTTAACTAAAACTGAAACTGAAGATGAGGATTTTTTTTTCCTTCTCTTGGTAGGTAGTCATTAATCACTGACAAGATATTTACAGCCCGGTAAATATCTAGGTTCAAAGAGAACAAAAGCCATATTACTATTAGAGAGTATAGACTTTGCTTAAAACAATTTTCTTTAATCAATTTTCTTCTATGGTTATTCCTAACTTATCAAGACAGATATTTCATTTTTAAAAAATAAAGCTTCCTAAGTTACTTCATCAGTTACTATGCTTTTTAAATTATTTTTTAAAAAATATTTCAGCCGGGCGTGGTGGCACACGCTTGTAATCCCAGCATTCGGGAGGCTGAGACCAGAAGATCCGGGTTCGCAGCCAGCCTCAGCTAACTAGTGAGGCACTCTGCAACTTAGTGAGACCCAGTTTCAAAATAAAGAATAAAAAATAAGGCTGGGGGTATAGCTCGGAGGTAGAATGCCCCTGAGTTCAACCCCCAGTACCACAAAAAAAAAGAAAAAAAAATATTTCAGATTTTCTCTCAATACCCCTCTCCCTGTCCTGACATACACACAATCCAGTTACTAAGGCTAATTAACTAATTAGCTTGTACAGTCACATAGAACCATGACATGATCCTGGCATGTCAGCATTTGCACAGAAATTTAGCAGTATAATTTAGCCAGGTGTGGTGGCACATACCTGTAATCTTGGGAGGCTGAGATAGGAGGATCACGGGCTTAAGAACAGCCTCAGCAACTTAACAAGACTCTATTTCAAAATTAAAAATGAAAAGAGTTGGAGGTTTTGCTCTTATATAGACAAACTGTAAGCTCAGGGTGAAACATTTAGGTTCTCACAGCAGGGTGGGACAGCAGGGGTGGTAGCCAAGTGTAACATTCAGAAGCCACAAAACAGTATTATGCATAAGCTCAACAAACCACATCAACCCCTTCTATTACACACATATCCTGGTTGACAAAAATGGATCCTTTTATTATATACATCCTGGTTGTGACAAGGATGGAAAGTTCCTAATGGGCTGTTCCTGCAGGTGCGAGTTAAGCAGAAATTACAAAAGCCAAACAAGCAGTTATGCATGACTAGCTGGGTCACTTAGGCTAGCAACATGGCATTACTTATGCTAAGGCTAAGGCCTCAGGTTAGCCCATAACAAATGCAATTGCTTTCTTCTTAATCTCCATGCTTCTGCTTTTTCCTCCTTTCTGTCTATTTTAAACATAACTATTTAAAAATACATCAAGTCAAATCATGTCATTATTTTGCACAAAATTTCTAAGTGTTTCCCATCTCACATGCCAAAGAAACCCAAGTCTTAAGGGCTCTCTGAGAGTCTGAAGTCATCTCCTATGACTCTTGCTTCTGATCACTGATGTTTCACTAAATTCCAGATGTGTTTCCATTCAGGGCTTTGGCACTTACTCTTCTCTCTACTGGGATGTTCTTTCTGCAGATAACCATGTGGCTCATATGCCTTTCCCCTCTTCTGCTTCATTTCCCTCCATTTCTCCATCTCCAACTAGCATACTGTTATGTTTTACTTGCTTACTTGGTCTATGATCTGTCTCCTTCTACTAGATTGTAAGCTTGATTGGTGGAGAGATTTTTGCTAGTCAACCAATCCTTCCTTCCTTCCTTCCTTCCTTCCTTCTTCTTTTTTTGTTGTTGTTGAGATTGAACCCAGGAGTATTATACTTCTGAGGTACACCACCAGTTCTTCAATTTTATCTTTTACTTTGAAACACAGAATCACTAAATTGCTGAGGTCCTTGCTAAATTTTTGATGCTGGCCAGGCATGCACCACTATGCCCAACTTAAATGAATATTTCTCGAGTGAATTATTTCTCCACTAGTGCATTGCTGGAGGGAGGAGTAGTTCAGACAACTTTGCACTGGAGCATCCTTTCTGCTCTTTGGGAGAATGTGATTGAACTAGAGAGTGGGAAAAGGACTTCTAGAAATCGGTAGTCATGAGGAATGAGAGCAAAAATAAAGGATTTTGATCCAAAAAATGGAGTCTCTTTTCCATATGTGGCATTTAGCATGTGTGACCATGGCCCAGTCACTTAATCTTGCTGGAGTCACATTTCCTCAAGAATAAATTAGCGAGTGCACCACTCTGTCTCTCTCAGTGGTGCCATATCCGCCAGCAAAGTTGAACAGTCCTGAAGTGGGGAGTGAGGATTAAAGACAAAGTCAATACTAAGTCTGTTACTGGGAGGGCTGACAGTCAATACTGCAGCCTCGAGTTTATTTCACAGGACCTTTTTATACCATGACACCAGGAAGCTTATACAAGAAAAAGAACATGGGAAAGTTAGTTCATACAAGAGAAGTTACGTGGGAACACGTTAGCTTATACAATGGCAACATAACATACAAAACATTACATGAGGTTTAATAGCCCCTACAGGACCTATTGTCTTAATATACTGACTGTACCGAAGCCCCTCAACCGTAGCTCAGCACAAGCGTCATAGGCATCTAGATCCGGGTTATTGTTTCCTAGGTCTATACTGTCAGCACACAATGCATGGCTGGTTTTAACAAAACATGGGTAATTAATCATTGTCTCCAACACAGTGGCCACATTGTTCAAGTGACGAGGGGTGTATTCTCCATCATGTACAAGTTTGTGTACTGAGTTCTGCCTGCCTGGTGACATCAGAACTCCCACTGAATCAGCTCAAGCCTCTTGTCCTCAGTGGCCTTTCCAGCACCTTCTCACCCCCACAGTCATCCCCACCCTGTTCAGAAGTCAACCAAGGGTTGAAGAGGAAGTGGGAGGCCTGGCAGAGGGAGCTGTCATTTGGCTGAGTCTAAAGAAACCCACTGGGCTTTGTTTCAGAAGAAGCAATGACAAGTACAACACCCATGATAACTTGGCCTTTCCTTGTGCGGAGGACAAAACAGAAGGACAAACATACAAAAGATCAGATTCCGTCGGTCACGCTGGCTTTCCCAGTACAATATTGTTGTACTCTGGAGTAGGACTAGCCATGGTCTCCTCTGAGATGGCAGAGAAGCTCCAGGCTACTTAGAGGACACCAAAATCGGCATCCCTGGTTTCCCTCTCCAGAGTTATGTTAACTAACCAGAGCTGATAATACAGCATGTGACGAGAACTAGAGAGGTTCCAGAGAACTCAACAGATACTTTGGTACTTTTAATCTGACTCATAATTAATCTAAATAGTGGAACACAGAACTCAAAAACATATTGGAACACTCCATGGTACCCCATACATATGTACAATTTTTTACATGTTAGTTTAAAAAAAAATTTAAGTTGGAATTTTAAAAAAGAGAGTGATATTTTTCTAAGAGTAGCTTTGACTCTTCAGTCCAAGTACAGAGAGGTGCTGAAACCCAGCAGCTTAGAATGTGCAGCTCAAATACCACATGATCCTGGACCTTGTGGTGGGGTTTAGTCCTGTATCTATAGCAATTTCCTTAACTTTTACAAAACATGCTATTTTCCCTTATTATAAATAAAAGACAATAGTGTATATATTTATAATTATATATGATGCTATGTCTTCATTCAAATACATTTAAAACAAATATATACATATATAAATAATTTAAGAATAGGAAAGGTGGTGACTTTAATTAAATGTCTTTAAGGAATGTATTGATTAAGAGACCAGATGACTCTTAGTTCAGAAACATCAAGAAGTACTAAAATTCCAGTGGCCACTAACAAACCAGTGAATAGTCGGATGGGGGCAGCTTGTATATGATTGGGACCATAGGACTGGTTTATCAGTGTTTGTGAAACATACCCTAAAGATATCCTAGATTGTATTCCTAAATTCCACTTTCCTGGTGGGTTTCTGAGAAGCCATACTGGTTCAAGGATTGCTCAGACATAGTTGGAGCCAATCAGGGGAAAGGAGATGCTTCTCTCTAATTGTTTTAGGGCCAAGTTTATTTAGAAACCCCTTAGAAAGAGAGAGAATGTATTCCTTGGGAGAATCTCAGTCCTATCAAGTATCAACTGTATTTGATTTGGCCAGACCCTGTCCCCAAAGGGCCATCAGAAGTCTCCATTAATATATAGCTGCCTTGTATAAATGAAGGTCAGCCACAACTTGAGACCTGGTGTCTCAGGAGTGAACCTGAGTCTGTCCTGAACCAATACCCTGGGGTAAATTGAGACCACCTGATGTACACCAAGAGACAAAATGTCCCACGAGTCTCTGTGGAAAAGACCAAATGGGAATCCTAGAAAGTCAGCATTAGAAGGGATGTCAGAGAATCTCTTTCCTAGATCATAGGTCTAGAAAAGTCAAGTGACTTCCTGGGACCACACCAGCCTCATACCTTTGCCAGGACAAATAAGACAACCAGGCAGCAGAAACTCCCAAAATTAGCTGAGCATAGTGGTACACGCCACTTGTAATCCCAGTACTTGGGAAGCTCAGACAGGAAGATCTAGGATTTGAGGCCAGCCTCAGGAATTTAGAAAACAAACAAACAAACAAACAAACAAAAACAAGGAAAGAAAAGAAACAGTGTTGTTACAAAGACTCTTAGGTAACCTGATAGTCTGGCTCAGCTAAATAAAATAAAATAAAATAAAATAAAAAAAGACAAAAAACATTTCCTAAGTTTATACACAGTGTCAGGATCTCAGTCCTTACTAAAATTTTCCTAAACCATTTTCCCTCTGTGGGGTTCAAAGCTGTTCAAAACATTGGGTTTTGACTTATGTCCAGGTTCTTTGGCAGTAAAAAATACACATCTGGTTTGATAATACAAACAGTTCTAACATTACACTTAGTTCTGGGGAGCACCTTTTCTAACCAAGGGAAAGAGTTCCCTTCACTAGATTAATTCTGACTGTTTTCAGCAAGGGTGTGTGTTTTTTTCTCTTGTGTCTTAAAGGGAGAGAGAGAACACACATCAATGAGAGTGAGTGTATTCTTGGTGGGGAGAGGAAAGTGTTCTGAGATAGCAAATTAATAGCAACAACAACAAAACGCAAGGACCACTCATGAAGTGTATGCTTGGGAAGCCAGACTTGAATCAATTTCCTCTCACTACATCAAGTTTCAAAATCTAACATATCTGAGAGAACATTTTAATGGTGGTAAAAATATGAAGCAAAAAAGAACAAGTGACTTCACAAGTGTGGGCACATCTTTGGCTTGATTTATTCAGCAAAGATATGGAATACAGGTGCTGATGTCATTAGATGAAGTTTATAGTCACTCAATTTTATACCAAAGAAAAATATAGTAATTTTCTGAAAATACCATTATGAAACGGCAACACTGTACATCTCTTTACTGTATTATACATATATTTTTGTCAGTAATATTTATGGTGATTAAAATAGCATGTGGGGCTGGGGATATAGCTCAGTGGTAGAGCACTTGCCTAGCATATACAAGGCTCTGGGTTTGATCCCTACAATGGTGGGGGAGGGCAGCATGTGTCTGACAATGGGTAGTTTTTATCAAACTATCACTTGATAGCCTCTCACTACCTGAGAAGTAGTTGGAGTGGAAGCCACTATTAAAACCCTATCCTGAGTTGAGAATTGTGGCACATGCCTGTAGTTCCAGTACTTGGGGAACTGAGACTGGGGGATCTCAAGTTCAAGGCCAGCCTCAACAACTTAGGAAGACCTTGTTTCATAAAGGGCTGGGGTATAGCTCAGAGGTAGAATTCCCTTGGGTTCAAACACCAGTGCCAGAAAAAACAAACAAACAAACAAACAAAAAACCTGTCCTGGAGAAATTTAACATTTAAGAACAGAAAAATAAGCCTATATGTATTTAGAAACAACTTGTGGAAATTCATGCAGTAATGCCATGAATATGAAATAAAGGTTAGAAACAGAGACCAAGTGTCCCTTTCAGAAAATTCTTGCCACTAAAAGTGTTTTTGATTTTGAATTTGGGAATATATGTGTATATGAAGGAAATATCTTGCAAATGGGATGCAAGTATAAACACAAATTCACATATGACTGAATGAAATTTTTATAACATTTTGAGGGTGTCTGCATTTTGACTGTGATACATCACATGATGTCAGGTGTGGAATTTTTCCACATGTAGCATCATGTTGGTACTCAAAAAGTTTTGACTTTTGGAACATTTCAGAATTTCAGATCATAGATGCTCAACCTGTATATTTATTATAATTCAATTTGTGCTTTGATTCTGTATCATTAAAATGTCATGCTATGATATCTTGGATATAAATGATAAAAATAAGATTGACCATATGTTGATTATTGTTGGAATTAAGGCTTGTTACATGCTTTTCTCTGATTTTACGTATGCTTGAAAATTTTGTTATCCAAAGTTAAAAATCATAAAATGACTTGGATCCAACTTTGCTACTACCTGGTTACTTGACAGTGGCTTTTTGTTTAACCAAGAATACTAGTATCTCCTCTATTTTCATAATATATTCAATTCTACCATCTTTTCATCTGGTTTCTAAATAAAATGTTTCCTCAATGACCCTGAGTTCCATTGCTCTAGACTTCATCAATGGAAGAAAAAATCCCACTCTGTACTCAATCTCCCATGAAAACCCAAGTGTTAAGATGATTTTACAGCCACTCTCTTGACAAGTGTCACCATGGAAAAGAGTGGAAAGGAAGCCAAGTATTGACACAATTTGGGTAACCAGACAGGATTTATTTTTGGATTGAGAAGAAAACCAACTATGGTCAAGATACATGGCAGAGAGATTTTAGTAGTTTCTCTGGTCAGTTTGGGTGACTGTCCCGACTGCCAATGATTTATCAAAGTGCACACTCTTGCACACAGCAAAGTCAGAGTCACACTTCTTTCACACGTTCTGGTAGTGTTGCTATCTTCTTTTATGACCACAATATTTCTCCTCATAGCTTGAACTGGGTACAGGCTGGAAACCACACATCCAAGCCAGGAACCTTATCATTTCTAAAGTTATACCATATATTAATATTATTGCAAACATTTAAGCACGTATTTTATCATGTTCAGATATTCTGAGCTACTATAGCCAGCTCCAAGCACACTGTCAAACCCGGTATTGTTACACCAGACCTAGTCACTGTGCTTTTATGTTCACTCCTGGACTCATCCACAGCAGTCCTTAGGTAACACAAAATCCATCTAATTGACATTTGTCCTCATGGCTCATACTCTTAGCCTTGTAACAGAATTATTTGTACCTCCTGCTCTTTGTGGACAATGCTACAAGAAGTATTTCAGCCATTGTCAGTGTATTTACTAAGAAATGATGCTGAGGTCAAAGGATCTTATACACTGCTCAGCCCTCTAAGTGAAAACTGATGCTAGAAAAACTGTTGTTTTCCTGAAGGAATTGACATACTCCCTTCTTTGATTCTACCTATATAAATGACTACTTTTCCCTTCTTGCTATGACTATCAAGAAGCCAAGGCCCAATTGAGAATTTTTTTCTGATCATAAAAATAATATATGTTCATTACAAAAAGGTTGTTCAAGTACAAGAGAGTAAAAATGAGGAAAGAGGAGATATCAAAAAATTAACCCACTATCCTGCCATCCAAAAAAAGATCACTAAGATTTTTTTGTAAAATCCAAAAAGACATTTAGTTGAAACTATATGTGCTGTTATGTTTGATTTGAAGTGTCCAAATTTAATATTTTTAAGTGTACATATTTTGAAACTGCTTCAAATCACTTTCGGGAAAAGGAAGGGCAAGGAAAAATTAATCCTTAAATAAAGTGATACAGTGGTAGTATGACGCAAGTCATGCCAAGCCCAGGTTTCCTGACATAATACCCACCCAACCATGGGCTTATGAGGATTTATTAGATGAGTCACTGGCTACCAATAGAAAACTGCAAAGGACTATGAGATAATGACAATAAAAACAGCAAGTATTAGGCACTTTGCTATTTTTCCAGGCATAGTACAGCTTGCTGTTTATAACATCATGCCATTTAATATTCACAGCAGCCCTAGCAGGGGTACCATTAATTCATTTACAAACAAACAACAGCAAACTATAGAGGAATGGGAAGGAGAAGCGACATTTCCAGTTACAAACTCGCAAAGCTAGATATTACCAGACGGAAACAATTTTGACATCTTGGAAAGTTTTGAAGTTGTTTTGGGTACAGCCTCTTTCAGAATTTCTTCAGGAAGAAATCCTGGCTTTTGGTTATTAAACAATCTACTTTGCTATTTTGTAAGATAATGGAAGAATAGATTGAGGTTGCATACTAGGGTTAGTATAGCTAGGTAGGACTATCATTCCTTTCCTGGTAGAAACAAAGAGAAGAAATGAAAGACTGACCTGACTTCAAAATCTGTTTCATTTGAGATAAAAAAAAAAAAAAAAGCAGAGAACAAAAGAGGAATCAGCTTTAGGGAACTGAAGAAGGATGGTATGGGCTGGAAAGAGAACTGCTTAGAGACAGGAGGTAAAGGCTGCATGCTTAACCATGTGGTTGAGCATTCATTTCAAAAAATGTTTTTTTGACCATAAATTATAAACAAGGTATTCTGCTTGACTCTAATGATGTAAAATAAATAGGACAAAATCCTTTCTCTAGACATGTTCAAGGAAATCATCGTGTAAAACAGGGCAGTGCCAGAGTACAGCACAATAAATATTCCATGTGTCAGATCTCCATGTGATGAGGGAGGGCACAGGTGTGGAAAACCAGGTGAGGTTAAAAGAGAGGAAGGCATGCAGCTGAGGGATCGAGGAAGGCAGTGGAAACGGAGCTTGAAGGGAATAGAAAAGATGGGCTGCATTCACACCACAGAAGATCATCCCAAGTTTGCTTTGCATCTTGATCCTGAAATTAAATTCATTTGAATCAATGAATATTTATCTCATTCAGATATCTGATTCCTTAGACTCGGAATTTTTCCAAACCCAGGAATTTGATACATTTTATTCTGGCCAATGATAGCCTATGTCAAATGAATAAAAAGGGATATTTGCTAATATTACACTGCACAAAAGGAACAGGAATTAGGTGTTACATGTAGTCACTATTCTTTTTCCCCCCATTGAATGGTAGATGGGCCCCTATCAGATAATAGTAATATCACAGAATCAATCTGACCTCTACATATTACATAAGAGCTATAATTTACTCAAGATTATGCACAGCTAGGTGTGCGATAGTGCATACCTATAATCCCAGTATTTGGGAGACTGAGACAGAAGGTTCAAGACCAGTTTCAGCAATGTAGAAAGACTCTCAGCAACCTAGCAAGACCCTATTTCAAAATAAAAATAAAAAGGGCTGGAGTGTAGCTCGAAGATAGAATGCCCCAGAGTTCAATCCCCAGTAAAACACACACACACACACACACACACATACACACACACACACACACATATGCACACAGATTATGTACACAGATAATGTGGATTTTGCTTGGCTGGTTGGTCTTCACAGGTTGCTCTACTCAGAGCTGGTTAGAAAAAGAATCAAGTCTTGTAGGAGTACCATCAGGTGGAATGCTGTGCTTCCCAACCTCATAAATCAGGCCAGATTGTTGTATTCTTTATTCAGCTGAAGTGGTTGAAGAGAAATAAGATGCAACAAAAGTCTTGACACTGCAAGAGTGTTCACATGCCCACACAATTGAACTTAATTGTATCTTTAGGATTGATGTCTTCAGGCCTCTCTCAAGCCTGGGCTTATATATTCTAATTGTACTTGATAATACTATTACTGTATATGGTTGGGTAGCTCAGATCACAAATGTCATGATTATGGGTAAAGATTTACTTGGGAACACTGTGACCAAGTGTTTATAATCAAGAGTTTGACTCAGTTGCAAGCTGAGAGTTGTTTCTAGAAAAGAAATTGGTTTTTGTTTGCCTTGGTTGGCAAAAGGCATGCCTTTCCTCCAAAACCAAAGGATTTTTATTGTAATTCTTCTTTTGAGACTTGCCACCAGCTCCTTATAGAATTCTAATCTGTGATAGATAGTTCGGGCACCATTGTATCCACCCATGTTCCCAATGTTCTTCCTGTCTTTTTTTTTTTTTTTTTTTTTCTCTATCTCCACACATGTGCAAATCCCTCTCCCAAGAGCTTGGGCTGTTAGCATTTTGTACAATAAAGATAGGTTAACAGTATTTTCCCCTGCCTTTTATTGAGGCAGTGAACAAAATTTTGCTGCCTGTTATAATGCATAGAGAGGAAATGTTAGTAAATAGAAAGGGGAGAAAATAGAAATGAACATATTATATTATGTTGGGACATAATATGGAACATAGTATGTCTGCAGTAATGTGAATAATTTTTTTCCTTAATTTGAAAAGAGAAAATATAATAGCTAACTTTAAACAATGAATAGGCAATTTGGGGGAGGAGGGAGTGATGTATTCTTTAGAGGTTATAGTGGGGTTGAAATCCTCTCCCTAAATATAGGTCTGCATCCCAACCCCCCAAATCTATGAATACAGTCTTATTTGGAAAACAGGTATGGATGTAACTTAAGGTAAGAATCTTGAGATGAGACCATCCTGGATTATTTAGGCATCCTCTAAATCCAACGAAAGGTGTCCTATAGACACACAGGAGAGAGGAGAGACAATGTGATCTTGGAAGCAGAGCTTGGAGCAATGTGATCACAAACCAAGGAATGCCTGGAATCACCAACAGCTGAAAGAAGAAAGGAATAGATTTCCTCTAGAGCCCTGGGAAGGAATACAGCCCCGCCAACCCCTTGCTTTTGGACTTCTAGCCTCCAGAACTGTGAATGAATTTCTGTTGTTTCAGGCCACCAAAATTGTCCTAGGAAACAAAAACAAACAGAGAGAAGATTACAACCAACAGGGGAAAAAGTTAAAGGATTAACTTTCTAATTATTGAAGCTACTCAAGAGTGTGAGGAATATAGTCAAATGACAGAAGCAGCCTAGGTATCCATCAACACATTAAATGGATTACAAAATTAAGGAATATACACACAATGGAATTCTACTCAGCCATAAAGCAAAACAAAATTATGCCATTTGCAGGAAAATGGATGGAACTAGAGAATATTGTGCTAGGTGATATTAGCCAGTCACAAAAAATGAAGGGTCATTTTTTCCCTCATATGTGGAAGCTAGGGAGAGTTAGGCTACAAAAGGGACTCCAAACAAAGGAAGAGAAACTTCAGTGGAGTGCTGGAAGGAGTCTAGGGGAGGAATGTGGGTAGGAGAAGGAGACTTGATTCAGGAAACACTTCAATTGACATGATGTGCATATTATCAATACCAATCTCAATATCGTGGATGGAGAAGGGGAGGGAGTAGGGTGGGAGCTAGGGAGGAGGAGCTCACCAAGTGATGTAGGGTTACAATGCACCAATAAAAATTTTAAAAAGAGAGGGAGGGGCTGAGTTATGAAATAGTTAATTCAGCTCAGTGGTTGAATAGTCAGAAAGGAGAGAGTCCATTGCGTGAAATTGGGAACCTATTGGGACTCTTCTTCTATTTTAAGCTTATTTACATATTTCTAAGCAGAGTTTTCTGGAATAACTTCTCAGGAATCCCCAGATTTCACTCACATTATTGTCCATTATTCCTGGTTGGGTTCAGAATAACTCATTTAGGTGCAAACAGGAAGATTAGTTTACAGAGGAGGAAGTCACTGTTGCCCATGCCTGGAAAATAGATTGGAAAAACCAGACATGGCTTCATATCTGTACAGCCATCTCCCGGTACTTGATTCATATAATTCATTCTAGAATCACAAAGAAATATTTTTCTTCCAGGAAATTAAGGAAACTGCCTTATTTATACTGACATTCATTTTTCTTTGGACCACTAGCTTTCCTGAAGACCCAAGCCTTGCATAATTTCAGATAACCTTAAAAATAGCTAAATAAATCTCTTTGCCTTTGGAAGAATACAGAATTAATATTTTGAGCCCAACTAGGCTATCTTATTAGATGCTTATGAGGAAGCCATAGGTACATCTTAACCTGGGCTTCAGGGATATGAAGGAGACAGCTCTATAATCTTCTTAAAATTGTAAGCAATTTTTTGCTATCTAGAGAAATCCAGTGACCTCTCTATCACCAAGTTCAATGAAGGTCTTTTAGCTCTTCTCTGCATATGTCATAGTAGAATTTCTTTGAAACTTTCCTATTATCTTCTATGATGCTATGCATTCTTAACTTTCTCATGATCTTTCACGTCCATCTTCTTGTACCTCATCTTTAAATTTTTCAGTTCTTGAAAGCTTAAATATAAGCCCTCTCATTTTCTCATTGTATACTCTCCCTGTTTGGTCTGATTTGTGTCCATGATTTTGACTAATACCTATATTCACAATCACAAAATTATTACTTCCAACCCAGACCTCTCTTCCATGCTCCAACTATGTGTATCAAACTGCCTATCTAACATCTCCACTTGATGCCTTATAGGCAAGTCTAACTGAACAGGTGCATAGATGAATTCCTCGTCTTTCCCAGTCCTATAATTGGTCTTCCTCCAAGTTTCTCTATCACAGCAGATGAAGTCATTAGCCATCCAGCACACAAGCCAGAAATCTGGCAGGCATGCTTAATACTTTTCTCTCCATTAGTTCCTGTATCCAATTAATAAAAGTCATATTACTGTTACATAATAAGTTTAAAATATATATCTCTGCATCTTCACTGCTACTATTTTTATTCTATAGTATCATCGCTTGTCTGAAATACTGCCAAATATTTTTTCTAAATGTTGATAATGTTATTTCCTTGATTCACACCCATCAATGACTTTCCATTACTCTAAGACTATTATCTAAGATTTGTAACAGGGTCAATAGTCTGTTCTCTAGTTCCTTCATCTGCTTCATCTTATTCCATGTTCTCTGACTCTCTGTATACTCTGGTCTGGTTAACCAGAGTACTAGTAGGTACCAGTTACTGATGCCACCATTATGTTGCAAATGTTGCAAACCACCACCAAGTCTCAGGGACACATGGCTACCATGCATTGCTCATGCATCCTTGATGGTTGGTGAGGCATATATACAGCTCTTGGTTAGGCTTGCTCCCATGTCTGGGAACAAGCTGGCAGCCACCTAGGAAAACTGAGATAACTTGATTTTCCTCCTGGATTGCTCATCCTACATTAGACTATCCTGGACACATTCCTGTGGCAATTAAAGAAGGCATAGGAGAAATCAAGTGGAAACACACAGATCTTGGCTTAGAGCAGGCAGATGCCCCTTCTGCCATTTCCATTCATCAAAGCAGCCAAGTCCATCCCAGGCTTAGGAATTAGACAGCCCTGTTTTGGGTGAAGGGAACACTGAAGGCACTTAGCAAAGGTGAAGATAAGGGTGGAATGAAGACATTGGACCACTGTCACAAACTATTGCCTTTCAGTTCTTGAAATGCCTTTTCCCTTCTTACCACAGAGCCTTAATACCTGCTCTTCAGTTCAGCTGAAGAGTTTTCTCCACCTCATCCCCATCACTCCATTTGACTAGATAAATTCTACTGATTCTTCAGCTCTTGGACAATGAAATTTCCTAAAAGGAACTTTTTAGACTGCCCCCTCCACACTTGTTCATAAATTCACACTTCCTCATCTGCCCCCTCTAATCTTTTCCTTGAATGAGCACTCTAATCAAAAAGAATAATTAATTGTGTAATTTGCAGTTAAATGTCCAAAG
Organism: Graphiurus murinus; assembly: GCA_004027655.1. Taxonomy (NCBI): domain Eukaryota; kingdom Metazoa; phylum Chordata; class Mammalia; order Rodentia; family Gliridae; genus Graphiurus; species Graphiurus murinus. The sequence continues at coordinate 22,280 of PVLC010010540.1, read as the reverse complement.
ACTTTTGACTCATGACCTCCCTGAAAGCAAGAAGGGATATTTTTATTATTCAATATTGTGTCTCTTGAACTGAACACAGTATCTTGCACAGACTCCAGACTCCAGGTGCTCAGTTAAATATATGCCTCAAGTAAGACTGAATATCTACATCTGAGAAAAGAATCCATAGCTTTCATTAGAATCTCAAATTGGTTGGTGATCCTCCAAACAGTAAAGAACCACTGCCTGAAGATGATATAACTATGGACAGATACATTTTGAGGGTGGAGGGTCACAGATAAGGGAGATCAGGATGTGAAGTGGGCACTCTGCTGATGGCCTGGGGCCCATAGTACAGCACAAGAAAATCTAAGGTTCTGCTGAAGCTTTTGTGGTAAGGAGTTGGTCACCAAAAGCAAACTTCCTTTACTTCATGTTTTTGTCCTCCTAGTTGCTTTGTGAACTACTTTGCAGAACCATTTTGATATGAATTCCTTTAGGAATTGTCATCATCATAAAAAGATTATAGAATCAAATAGAAGACAACTGCACACCAAAATAGGTATTTTCTGAGAAGAGTGGGAAGGGGTGAAATATTTACTATTTTGACTCAGATACTATGTTGAGTCCAACCTACATTATTTTATTTAATTTTTGCAATGAATCCACAGATTGTATCATTATTTACATTTTAAAAGAAAACTAAAGGTCAATCATAGTTTGACTTTAATATAACCCACATTTTCAGTTTTGTTTATTCTTTCATAGTGGCAAATTACACATAATTAAAAGATCAATATTCCAAGAATGGGCACCTTAGTTTGGTTTTCAGAGGCCAAGGTCATTGTTCCACAATATATGTTTGTTTTTTCTTCCTTTGTGGCAAACTTTCTCTCTCTCTCTCTCTCTCTCTCTCTCTCTCTCTCTCTCTCTCTCTCTCTCTTTTTCTTTTTTTCTCTCTCCCTCTTTTTTTTTTTTTTTTTTTTTTTGTGAACCCAGGGACATTTTACCTCCAAGCCACACCCTTAGCTCTTTTTGTTTTTACTTTGAAACAGTCTTACTAAGTTGCTGAGTGAGTATCTCACTAAGTTTTGGGGGCTAGTCTTGAACCTGTGATACTCCTGTCTCAGCTTCTCAAGTACAGGGATTACAAGAATGCACCATCATGCCCAGTTCCTCACTCATTTTTAAATGTTCAGACTCCACCTTTTATCATGGATTTCTCAGATGTGGAGGAGGAGGCTTTAGTCCCATAAGTATCTTTCAAATCATCTTAGGAACGCTAAAAATTCTCTCCTCTGTGCTTGCCAAAAGACAAAGTGTACCATGCTTTGGAGTCCAAGACATATAAGATAGAATCTCAATTTAGCCCAGTAGCTTTGGAAACATTTCTTAGCTTTTTTCAGTCTGAAGCTTCTTACTTAGGGGAAGAAAAAACAGATGCAATATGTCACTGATCTAGCACGATAGCCTTCAAGTTAGCTGAAATTAAGTTGAGAAGGGGAGGGAGAAGCATGAATGAAGAGAAGCAAAAGGCTGGAAAACTTCATCTAGGAGTATTTATTGGATATATCCTGGAGACAGAACACGCCTAGTGAAAAATACTATATAAGGCTTGTTAGCTTCCGAGAAAACTGAATTGCAAAAGAAAACACAGGCGTAACTAAAAGTGCTGGATGGACTGTTTCAGTTCTTGAAATAGCAGTTGCCTGCTCCCTGCCCCTTAAGCAGGCAGATGATGAGCACACTCTGCAATACTCAAACCTGTGCTTGTAATAGGTCCTAAAGAAACATTTTTCCCCTCCTGTACTAAATCCGCATTCATAAGGGTGATTTGAAGTATTAGGTCCCTATATGCAGTATTAGTTATGCTTTGAAGTATTAGGTCCCTATATGCAGGAATAAGTTGGTTATGTCTGTGCTTTAAAGCTCCCATCTTGATAGGGCTACACGAATACAGCAGCTAGCAGAGCTCAAAATGGTATTTGGAGAAGAAAATCTCTTAATCAACGTGACATAAGGAGTGGAGCTGCTCAACCTCCAGGAAGACATTATTTTTATTCCTCCAAACTGACTCATCTAGTTCTCCCAGAAACACAAGCCCGGCCTGAAAATGGCAGCATTGACTCAGTAGTTATTCACAGTATAGACTCTTTTTCTAACCTTCTGGACACCATTGTGTCCCCAGGAAAACCCTTCAGGTCTTTGATTACAACTAAAAGTCAGAGTTCATGGTCTGGCCAACACTTTTGAGGATTCTAAATGGAATATTGTTAAAGGGTCTGTCAACATTGATAAGAATCACATGTGCTCATTGGTACTCTGTGAATTTTTATCACATATGTACTTTGCACAGCATGATCTTTTGCTCCCAGAGAATTTTTTTGACAAAGCTTTCCTTTGTTCTGGTGGAATGTACACATTTTTTATTGGCAGACGGAAAAACACATGGGCTGAAATTTTTGCTGCCTCCAATCCCCGCAAACCCAGTTCTTCTGGTTCTCTGTTTCCCTTAAGGAATAAAGGGCAGTGGAGATGGGGGCGAGGGAAAGCAGGAGCTATAGTTTGCCTCTCCTTGAACCCCACTGGGGGCATGCCTACTCTATGTGGGAAAATCCTGCTCCTGTGCTCTACAGCACCCTTCTTTCCAGCTGTTCATCCTGCCACCTGGCTTCCTTCCCCAGTACATCCTTTCTTCTATAATCCACAAAACCAAACTGAAGCTATGGCAGGTTCAGAGGGAAGTAGAAATCCTGGAAACTCTGACCATGATCTCTGTTAGTAAGATAACAGTACCTCTTAAATGAACAACAACAACAAAACAAAACAAGACCAAACAAACAAAAAAGAGGACACTAATTTATTACTGATCCAAGTAGTAGCCAGAGAGCCAGAGCACAGCCTTATTTAAAACAATCTCCCTTTCCTGGCCCAGTGTAGTGGTGCACACCTGTAATCCAGTACTTGGGAGACTAAGACAGGAGGATCACAGGTTCTAGGCCAGCCTCAGCAACTTAGAGATATCCCCTGCAACTTAACAAGACTCTGTTTCAAAAAATTAAAAAAATCCGAGAGTTTAGCTCAGCTGAAAAGTAGAATGCCTTTGGGTTCAATCTTCAGTACCAAAAAAAAAAAAAAAAAAAAGTATATCCATGTAATGGTTGGGATTTAGGGGTGTCCCCCAGGCCTCATGGAAATGAGATGACAATGCCAGAAGTGGGCCTTGGCTGTAATTTCAGTAGTGGATAAGTCCATTTTAATGAACTTATCTGGGTGGTGACCCAGGCCCGTAGGGTTTGGTTGGAGAAGGTGTGTCTCTGGGGCTAGACCTAGAGATTATATATGGTTCTTCCTCCCCTTGCTTTCTCTCTTGCTTCTGGCCTCCATGGTGTGACAGTGAAACCTTGCACACCCTCTCCACTTCCTGCTGTTGCCCCGTCCTGAGATCTGTAGTCCCCAGCCTCACATGAACTAAACTACAATCCTCCAAGGAAAATTGAGCAAATACATCTTCCTTTCTCTATGTTATGTAGTCAGTCTCTATGAAAATTCTGACTAATACATTCCCTTTTCCCAACTCTGCTAAGAAAGTAGATTCAACAAAACATAAGATTATCTCTCCTGGAGTCTTTTTGCTCAACTCCTTCTCTTTCTGGTGTTTCATTCTATGTTGACGTAAGGGCCCTACATTCCAAATACTTTTCACTCTGAAGCCACTCTTGCCAAGATGCTAAGAGCAGTTTTCCTGGTACCTTGCCCTTAAGAAAGCACTACTTCCATTTATTCCAATTAAAAAGAGAGTGATCTAATATACTAGTGCACACTAAGTTGTTACATTACTTCTGATCAGAACATCTTCATTTTTAAATATGGAACTTTGAAAACGACTTATTAACTGAACAGATATTTTCTTAAATGGTCACAAATGACTTCAGCCATAATGGATGTGTTTTGTTTGGCATAGGAAGTACTTTAACACAATTTGAAAACTTTTCTATAAAAATATGATTTCACCAATTTGGTTTTTAAAAAATGTGAATCAGCCCATGCTTGGCAATATGTCCAAATCATGCACAATCTTAGACTAGCATGGCTCAGTTTTCCACAGACCCTACCACATCTTGTTTTCTGATCCATGGAGGGCTTCACTCATTTTGGTTACCTGCCAGATCCTTCACAGAACTGGAACTTGTAACTTCTGATCTAAAGGAATTAACATATAACTGGATTTCAGGTGCCCCTCCTCCAGGAGGCTTCCTCTGAGCCCCACTCCACTTTTATCCAGGGTTAAAGTCCCACCTCTTGTGGCCCCACTCATTCCTGACTGTCTTCCTCTAATCTTTCCATCCCCCTTCCTGGCACATTGTTGTTCCAGTGTTTTCTGTAACCTCAGCACAGTCAAAATGATGAAGACAGTGGGCAGATTAGGGCTGATCCAGCCCAATATGTGCTTTTCCTAGTAAAGCCAATGGAAATTGCTTCCAGACAGTTCTAGGGTTTGTCATTCCTTCGGACAAGTCTATCCTGTCTTTTGATTCCCTTAGAGGATTGCTTTTGAGGTTACATTTGGGGACTCAATGGTGAAACAAATTATACACACACGAAATGTTTTTCCTGAAATCCAAGAAAGATAAATGAGATGATTCAAATTTCAGGGAAAAGCAGTAAGAAATATTGGTATAAACCAAATTCTATATTTGACTCTCCCTAAGAAAGAGCCATCTGAAACAGAATACATGTCTTCATAGCAGATTTTCTCTGTTTATATACGTCCTACTCCCCCATCAAGTACAACTTACATGTCTCTCCTTTTGAAGGATGTTTTTAGATTTTCCGCTCTGAAATACTATAACATTTTTGCAGATTTATATTTTTAACTTTGTATTTGGTAATGCTTGGGTGTTTCCTTTTCTCAGTGGCCTGTGGGACAGAATACATATTCTATTTTTCTTTTCTTTTTTTTTTTTTTTGTGGTACTGGGGATTGAACTCAGGGGCATTCTACCTCCGAGCTACACCCCCAGCCCTATTTTTTTTTTTCATTCTTTATTTTGAAACCGAGTCTGACTAAGTTGCGGAGTGCCTCACTAGGTAGCTGAGGCTGGCCGCAAACCCGGATCCTCCGGTCTCAGCCTCCCGAATGCTGGGATTACAAGCATGCGCCACCGCGCCCGGCTTTATTTTTCTTTTTATCTGCAGTAGCTCTCAGGACAGGGTGCACAGAAGGTGGTCAATAACTGCATGAAAAATCTTAAATTTTTTTCTATTTGAAATGATAGAAAAATAAAAACTCTCAGAGTGCATAACATGTGATAAGGGCATGTGTTAATTCATAAAATGCTAAAAATATATACTCTGGGTTATAAGATATATTCTTCCTCTTGACTATATGAGAGTACAAAAATATTTAATTGAAGTATGATTGAGTTATTTAATAATTTAATATCCACACAACTCAGAAGATACTTTGGTGTATATTTCAGTAGTTTTTTGGTTAAAAACTCAAATGTGCATGCCATTATTTTAACTAAAGTGAATTATAGCCACGTTATAGCCTTATCCGTCCTCTAGGAAATTTTTGGACAATGTGCTGGGTGATTAAATAGACACAACCACTTCTTAAGACACTGCTACTGAAAGACAAACACAAGATGGCTGAGAGAAATGAAAGGCAAAAGTCTACCTCCTTCCTTAGTAGCCCCTATAATTTGTATGTTGTTTGTCCTGTAAAGGTTTATGTGCTGGAAGTTTGGTCCCCAATGTGATGGGTTTGAGGTGGTGGGACCGTTAAGAGGTGTGGCCTAGTAAAGGTAATTAGGTCATGTGGGCTCCACCCTCATGAATAAATTTGTACTGTCTGGCCAAAGCACTTTGGGTATTAAGGTCACTTACACATATGGCCTTTTTGCATACAATAATTTCCCTTTCTTATTCTCCACAATGTGTGACAGATAGAAGAGATGGGTGGCATACTTTCTGGATCCTCTAGCCACCATAATTGTGAGCCAAACAAACCTCTTTTCTTTATTAAGTACTCAGCCTAAGTATTGTGTAATAGCAACACAAAATGGACAAAAACAAGAAGGAAATTGGTACCAAAGAGTGAGGTTGCTATTGTAAATATTTCTGAAAATATGAACATGGCTTTCAAATTAGGTAATGAGTAGAGACTGAAAGAGTTTGGAGGAGCGGGCTAGAAAAGGCCTCTGCTGCTGTAAACAGAGCATTGTAGATGATCTGGTGAGAATTCAGAGGACAAAGAGAATAGGAAGAAGCTAGAATTTCTTAGAGGTTGGTTAAGTGTTCATGATCAGAATGCTGATAGAAATATAGACAGTAAAGGACATGATGAAGTCTCATATGGAAATGAGGATGATCCTATTGGAAAGTAAAGGCTACCTTGTCACATCATTGCAAAGAAGTTGGTTGCACTGTGCCCATGCCCTGGGCTTTAGGTCCTTGCACTTTATGAAAGTCCACATTTACAAGTTTTGATCTAAGGTATCTGGTAAAAGACATTTATACACAAAATACACAGAGAGGTACATGGATGCTTTCAATCCCTTATGCTAAGATGAAAGAGGAAAAAGATTAAAAGCTAAATTTATAATTAAACAGAACAGAAGAAAATTTAGAAACTTTTCAGTAAGCCTCATCAGGGAAAGGGCAAAGAAAAAAATATGTAAGAGTGTAGCCCAGCAACTGCTTGTTAAAAAGATTAGCAAAGCCAGGGATGGTGGTGCATGCCTGTAATCCTAGTACTTGGGAAACTGAGACAAGAGAATCACAGGTTCTAGATCAGACTCAGCAATGTAGCAAGACCCTCAACAACCTAGCAAAACCCTGTTTCAAAATGAAAATAAAAAGGGTAGAGGTATAGCTCAGAGGTAGAATGACCCTGGGTTCAATCTCTAGTACCAAAAAATTTTTTTTGTTGTTTAAAGGTTAGCAATAAGGAGCCAGGTATTATGCATGAGGACAATGCAATGAGGGAAAGGCATCAAAGGCATCTCAGAAATCTTCAAGGCCACCGGCCCCGCAACACTCCCCCTACTCCCACACACAGTGCACAGGCCTTTGAGGCAGAATGGTTTTGAGAAATAAGTCTTGAGTGATCTGCACAGGTTCCTTGCCCAAGGTCACCTCAGTATTCAGCTATCTGCCTTCCAGTGAAACACTCTGCAGACATTACAGCTGTGGTGCAAGGCATGGCTCATGTTGCCACTCTGCAGGGAGCAAGCAGTTGACTTTGGTGATGTCTATGGGGTGCTAATTCTGCAATCAGACAGAGCACAAGAGCTATGGGGTCATGGCAACTTCCACAGGAAAATGGCAGAGGCCTGTAGAGAAGCAGGCTTCCACAGAGAGTGTCTCAGTCAACATTATCAGTGCTGTAATCCCAAACAACTGACCACACAACTTAGAAGAAGGAAAGTTTATTTGCTCACAGTTCTTTGGGAAGTTTGGGGTTCGGTTCATATCAGGCAGTGTTTGCAGAGCTCAAGGCATGATGGCAGGAAGCAGAGAGAGGGAAAGAGCAAGGACTCTGCTCTCATATCATGGAGGCCGGAAGAGAGAGAGAGAGAGAGAGAGAGAGAGAGAGAGAAAGAGAGAGAGAGAGAGAGAGAGAGAGAGGGCTCTTCTCTCACATTGTGGAGGCCAGAAACAGAGATTGCCAACAAGCCAGGGGATTAAAAGACAAAAGCATAGTCCCTAAGGCCACCTCCAGGGACCCACCTTCTCCAGCCACAACCCACCTGCCTGAGTTACCGCCTAATAAATCTATATCCACTAAGATTAGAACGCTCATGACTTAAATACCTCAACTCTGAACATTAACATGAGCTTTTCAGGTGACATTCTATATTTTACCATAACAGAGAGACTCTGATGTTGGAGTAGAGTTGTAGCCAAGACTCCAGAATAGTAGTGCCATCAGCAGTGTGCAACACTGGCATGGGAAAGCTGCAGACACCAGTGTGCAAAGTCAACTCATGAAAGTAGTCATAAGAGTTGCATCCAGCAAAGCATTAGAAATAAGGTTACCTAAGGCCTTGGCAGCACCATCAGCCCCAGTGTGCATAGGATGCCTGTCTTACATCTTAGATTTAAAGTCTGCTTTGCTAAATTTTGCACTTGCAGTGTGACTTCCCTTTTTTGGTATAAGAGTGTAAAATGCTGGTTCCGCCATTTTATCTTGGGAGCATATAACTTTTTAAAAATTATTATTATTATTTTATAGTCTCACAGCTAGGAGTTTGCCTTGAGTCTCAGATGAGATTTCTGAACTTGGACTTTGAATGAATCATAAAGTGACATAGAGTGAATGAATTTTGCATTGATGGACATGAACTTTGGAGCACATGGGTAGAATGCTGTGTTTTGGATGTGGTTTATCTTCTGAAGATTCACATGTTAGAAGCTCGGTTCCCCACTGTGGTGGGGCTGAGGGGGAAAAACCTTTAAGAGGTGAGGCCTAGTAGGATGCAGTTAGGTCATGGGATTCCACTTTCATGAGTAAATTAATGGTGTCTGGCAATCCAGCTTTTACAAAGTGAAGCCACCTGTGTGCTTGGCCCTCATGTATGCCTCTGCCTGGCTTCCCAGGATTTCCTTTGAAATGCCTGTGGAAGCTGCCATGACACTACAGCTCTTATATTCTGTATGTTTACAGAATCAACACTCCAAGGACATCACCAAAGGCTTCTGCTTGCTCCCTCAGAGTGGCAACACAAGCCATGCCTGCACCCTCTTGAACTATTTTCTTTTCTACTTATCCACATGTTGACATGCTTAGGCTCAGCAAAGTCAGTGATTGCTATGTTTTGAGCTTGTAGCCCAGCTTGCTGAGTTTTGATGGCCCCTGGGAAACCTCCCCTGATCTGCTTGTTATGATCATCTGAAATACTATCAGACACTAACATGTATGCATACCAGGCACAAACTCTTCTGGTGGAGAGAATGTTAATTTCCCAGCCTGTAGCTGTGATCAAGTGAAACCCTGCCAGGCCCCTGGTCTCTCAGCCTCCTGTCCTGTCCTGGTCAAGATGGTGCTGCTACCACTACTCTCTGCCCATGGCCCAAGTTCTGGTAGGGAGAGATTGTAGAGTTCTAAGCGTGGGGCTTGGGTGGCTCAGTGTTTTAGCCCCAGGGACATTACTGCTGTTCTGGGCTGCTGCAGTCACTTGAGCCCTTGTTGGCCTCTGGTGTTGGTGCTCGTAGCACCCAAACACAGCTGGGTATAAGTTTATTGCTTTCCTATCCTGCAACTTGATAAACTGAGTTGTTCCCCCCAACAGACACCACAGCTGGGTGTCCTTTGGTGATCCCTGGAGACTCTACAAGGGTTTGGCAAACTTCAAACTATAGGTCCCTCCTGCCCAAATGTCTCTAGGGCCTGTCTGCTAATTCATGTTTCTGCTGTGTCTGAAAGTATCCCCCACTCCACCCCCTCTTCTGCAGGAGTGATTTGCAGAGTCTCAGACCCCTGCAAGTTTATTCCTTGCCATGCAAGTCCCTGTGAACCCCGCTCTGGGTGCCCACAGGAAGAGATGGGTTCAGGTACAGCTGCAGTATCTGGCTGGGTCATCTTGGTTGCTGCGTCTTTGTCAACCATGAAGAGAAATCCCGACTGCTTTTGATGATGGTCTGTAGTCACTGGCTTCCCAATCAACTACTGTTTATTTGCTGGAGGTCTCTGGGAGCTGCAGTGCTGGCAGCTGCCAGCCATTCTCCAAGTGAGATGCATGAAGCTCTTTACAGTCTTCCACTCTCTCTTCTGTCTCTACTTCCACCGCATTTCAATTTTCATTGTTCTGTTGAGTTTTTCACTGATTTTCTTCCCTTGTCAAGCATCAGTCTTCCTGGTGGTTGAGTTCTGAGACTGAGAGCAACTGAAACATGCTGTCTCCCTTTATGTCACCATCTTCAATCTTTCTCAACCTCACTCCTAGAATCACATCCTAATCTCTGTTCTTGCAGAAACTGCTACCTCTTCAGGACCTCACACACTTTCCATTGCCATAAGACAGCCTCCATTTTTCCTGTTCACTTCCTCAAGTACTCCAACTCTGGCTGCCCTTCCTCTGTGGTTCTCTTTATCCTTTATCTATTATCTGTGGCTCTCAAATGAGGATAATTTTGATGCCACTTACTCTAGGAGATGTTAAAAAATGTCCAGAGACAATTATGATTGTCACAATTGAGATGCTGCTGGCATCTAGCTGGAAGAGGCCAGGAATGCTGGTTCCCATCCTATAATGCACAGGACAGCTCTCCATAGCAAAGACTATCCTGTCAAGTCTGTAAATAGTGCCAAGGTTGAAAAATCTGCCTAAAACTACTAGGATTCCATCCTTATGCTATTGTTGGATTTGTATCCTCCAGAATAAGAGGTGTTGAAGTTCTTTCAGTTTCATAGAGGGTGATTTTATTTGAAGATAAGGTCACTGGAGATGGAATTAAGACAGAACCGTGCAGGACTAGGGTTGGTCTCTACCAGTATCACTTTGTTCTTCAGAGCACCATGTTACTGGTGACTATTTTCTACTTAATCCAGCAAGTGGCTATGAAAATCTGAGACACTACCAAAAAATAAAGCCCACAGGTGGCCCAGCATGATGGCGCATGCTTGTAATCCCAGTACTTGGGAGGCTGAGATCGGAGGATCCGGGTTCGCAGCCAGCCTCAGCTACCTAGTGAGGCACTCTGCAACTTGGTGAGACCCTGTTTCAAAATAAAGAATAAAAAATAGGGCTGGGGGTATAGCTCAGAGGTAGAATCCCCCTGAGTTCAGTCCCCAGTACCACACACACACACAAAAAACCCCAAAGTGAATATTATATAATTGTTTAACATAAGATTGTTATGCAAATATAAGTTTAAAAATCATTATACTGCATTCATAGGCTTTGTATGGAATATGTTTAAGAGGAGCCAAAACAATAGACATGTAACTTTAACTGAAACACTTGAGAGGTTTTGCCCATTATTAAATAATTAAGATATCTGATTTACTAAACTTATGATTTTAGGCTTTAAGATGTTGAAGTGCTTCAGGGAATTATGGAAATGTGTTAAGTTTTATTATTAGCTTTACTACAATTGCTTATGTGTTTGGGGAAGGTTTTTTGGGGGATTTCTATGTTCTGCCTTTTTAGGTGTTTGAATTCTTGAAGAAATCTACTATATTGATATTGTGACTAGCTGGAAATATTTCCAAGAATGTAATTAACCAGATGTTTAAAATATGCTTAAGTATTTAGTAACAATCAAATGACTGAATTTAAACATTCATTTGTTGAATTAGATACATTTTAAAGTATAAAATAATTTAAGTTTATATAGAATAGCTAAAGATCTATGCACATTTTATTTATGAAATGTGTAAATCAATCAAACCATAACCAAGTACAAATTAAGTCTGATTTCAACATAAAAATTTTTGATTTAGAAATTAACTTACTAGATTTTTTTTTTCAGTTATGTTTAAAAGCTTAAGAAAAGAAACATTTTCCATTTGTAGCTGTAGTAGATTGGATGTTGGGAGTAACCCAAGCTACTGTAAGTATTGTTTTCTTCACACAAAGGCCTCTATGAGACTTAAAAAAAAAAAAAAAAAAAAAAAAAAAAAGTCCAACTGATGTCAGCTTGGGGTAGATCCAGAAAATCTTTCTAATGAAATGATGGTAAGGCTAAAAAGAAAGAATCTGAGAGGAGCAGAGCAGAGGGAGCCCACACAGGAGAGAAGAATGATAGTATGCGGGAACTTACGAATTTCAGCCTTGGAGCATGAAGGATTATCCCTGGGGAGGTAGATGCCACTATTCCTTAACTAGAAAAGTATGCAAGAGGCAGCTAAAAACAACTCCCTTAAATGCCTCCCACTTTCAGTATGCGCAGCTGCATAGAACACACACACACACACACACACACACAACACACACACACACACACACGGGCATGTGCAAGCGGTATGATCACAATGAATTCAGTTGGCTTCTTTCAGACCTCTCTTCTGTGAAGAGGCTATGGTGGGCAGCGCCTCTGGGGAAACAAGTGAAGCCTTTGTTTGTATTTCCTTCAGCAGAGCCTGGTGCCAGCTCTGCAGCTCAGGGAAGTAAAAAGCAGGATTGTTTCTCTCTCCTCTTCCCTCTGTCTAACCTCATATGCTCATTTCCTGGTGGGCAGTCAGGCCTTGGCCCCTCCTGCCCTCTTCCGTCACCCGTCCCATCCACAGGGTCTCCACTTGAGTTAAGGTCAACTCATGGTGTAAATGGGGGGAAACAGAAAGCATATCTGGAGGAAACACGTTTTGGACGGGATCAACTCTAATCCAGGTAGACCTCTGCCCGCTGCTGAAGGCTCTGGGGCTGCAGGCAGACTCCTTATGCATGACCTCTGGTGACTCTTGTCCCCAATTCAGGGCCTTGGCATTTGTCATTTCCTCTGCCTCAAAAATGAACCCTCCCTGTCTCCTGCATCTGCCTTGCTTCAGGAGCCATCCAGCTGGAGCCCTTCAGGGTTAAGAGAGAAAAACTGGCAGCTTTCTGGGATGCTCTCAATGTCAAGTCTTCCCAAGGCACAGACAGACTTTCTGTACTTAGTCCTTTCTCTGGGGCTGGATGTCATAGGTCCTGCCTAAGCGCACAGAACAAGTTTTGGAAAGGATTTGAGAATGTCTTCCAAGGGTTCCTGTATTGGAACTGTGATCCTCAGAGTGGCAGTGTTAGAAGGTGATGTATAACCTTTAAGAGGTGGGGCCTACTGGGAAGTAATTAGGTCATTGAGGGCACTACACTCTGAATAAACTGACACAGTTCTGATAAGACTCTGGTTAGTTCTTGCAAGAGGGTTATTATAGAAGAGCAAGCCTGACTCCTCCCTGGTGCTTCCTTGTCTCATCAGTGATCCCTCTCTACCTCCCACATGTGTTCTCATCACTGTGATACCATCTTCCATGACGCTTCACCAGAGCCAAACCAATGCCAGCACCAGGCCCTTGAGTTTCCCAGACTGTGAGATAATAACTTTTCTTTGTACAGTACTCAGCCCCAGGTATTTCACAGTGATGTCAGCAACTGAATAAAAGTTTTCAAGCCATAAATTAAGTAAATATCAAGGGATTTGATTTCTGTATTATATGGAAAGAATATGCTTAGTTTTGTAAAAAACTACCAAGCTGTCTTTTAGAGTAGCTGTACCGTTTTGCATTACCACTAGCCATGAGTAAGTGACTTTGTGGCCTTACCACCTTGCCATCATTTACTGATGTCAGTGTTTCGAATTTTGGCTCTTTTAATTGATGTTCAGTAGTATCTCATTGTTTTAAGTCACATTTCCCTAATAATACGTGTTGTTGAGAATCATTGCGTGTGTTTATTTGTCCCCCAGCAACTTAGAAAGACCCTATTTCAAAATAAAAAATAAAACAGGGCTGGGGTTGTAGCTCACAGGTGCACTGTGATTCTTCAGTAGTAGTCCTTTACCAGATACATGTTTTGCAAACATTTTCTCCTAGTATGTGACTTGTTTTCTCATTGTCTTGACAGCTACCTTCACAGAGCAGAAGTTTTTAATTTTAATAAAGTCTAAATTATTTATTTCATGAATTGTGCCTTTGTGTTGTACATAAAAAATTAGTGGCATACCAAAGGTCACTTGGATTTTTCCTCTTTTTTTTTTTTTTTGCGGTACTGGGAATTGAACTCAGGGGCATTCTACCTCTGAGCTATATCCCCAGCCCTATTTTTTATTCTTTATTTTGAAACTGGGTCTCACTAAGTTGCGGAGTGCCTCACTAGGTAGCTGAGGCTGGCTGCGAACCTGGATCCTCCTGTCTCAGCCTCCCGAATGCTGGGATTACAAGCGTGCGCCACCATGCCCGGCTCTGTTATTTTCTAGGTCTTTTATTGGTTCTTAATTTTATATTTAGGTCTACTACCTATTCTTTGTTAATTTTTGTAAAGGTTTTATGGTCTGTATCTAGATTCAATTTTTCCATGGATGTCCAGTCATTTCACCAACATTTTCTGAAAAGATTCTTTGTTTCATTGTATTGGTTTTGCTTCTTTGTCAAATATCCATTGGCTATATTTACTTAGATCCATTTTTAGTCTATTTATTATTTTTTATCGATCTATTTGCTTATATTTTCAGCAAATTCACTGTCCTGATTCCTTTTTTTTTTTTTTTTAAATAAGTTTTGAAGTCAGGTAGTGTCAGTCCTCTGACTTTTATCTTCTACTTCGATATTCTTATGTTGGCTATTCTGGGTCTTTTGCCTGTCAAATAAACTTTAGAATAAGTTGGCTGATGGCCACAAAAGAACCTTTTGGAATTTTGATCAGTCTTGTATTGAATCTATAGATCAATCTTTTATGAAGAACTGGCTTCTTGGCAATATTGAGTCTTCCTATCTATGAACATAGAATATCTCTGCACTTAAGTTGATTTCTTTCATCAGGGGTTTGTAGTTTTCTCACAAGTGTAAATGGTATTATTTTATATTTCAATTTTACTTATTTATTGTTGGTATATAGGAAGGTGATTACTTTTATATATTAACTTCATATAACCATATATTAGTTCTAGGCTTTTCTGTCAATTTCATCAGATATTCTATTCAGAAAATTATGTTGCCCATAAAAAAGACAATTTTATTTCTTCCTTCCCAATATGTATATCTTTTATTTCCTTTTATTATCTTACTGCATTAGCTAGGACTTCCTGTATGATGTTGAATAGGAATGGTGAGTGATGACATCCTTGCCTTATCTTAGTGAGAAAGCTTCTAGTTTTTTCCCAATTAAATGTGATGTTTGCTGAGTTCAACTTTTGGAAATGATCGTTAAGCTTTATAACTTTAAATAGAAAATAACACCCTCAAACATGTTTATATGCATAATTTTAGGCAAGTAGAGACAGGGCACTACATTTTTATGCCAGATTGTCTTCCAGAAAGACTTGGGATGAAGTCCTACATTCCTAAGTTCTGATAAATTTGTCTTTAATTAGGAACACTTTAGGTCTGGAGTAGTTTTTACCTCCTTGACAGTCAGTGCTGAGATTCTTAGAGTTTCTCCTGAGAGGTTCACAGACTACAGCTGACTCAGTGTCCAAATTCTGATTGAATTGTATGAAGCTTTGACATGAGATTCAGAACTAGTTTACTAATAGCTGGCTTAAATGTTGAGAAAGGTTAAGTTCATTAATGTAAATCCTGTGCTTCCCACTACTGAAGCCACTGGTAAACTGTCACTGTAACAGCTTCCATGAAGTTATATTAGTGTCTTGAGTCTT
This sequence comes from Graphiurus murinus, assembly GCA_004027655.1. Taxonomy (NCBI): domain Eukaryota; kingdom Metazoa; phylum Chordata; class Mammalia; order Rodentia; family Gliridae; genus Graphiurus; species Graphiurus murinus. The sequence continues at coordinate 7,002 of PVLC010010540.1, read as the reverse complement.
AAGGATCATTCTTAAAAATAGCATTTTGTGCCGGGTGTGGTGGTGCATGCTTGTAATCCCAGCATTCGGGAGGCTGAGACCGGAGGATCCGGGTTCGCGGCCAGCCTCAGCTACCTAGTGAGGACTCCGCAACTTAGTGAGACTCAGTTTCAAAATAAAAGAATAAAAAGTAGGGCTGGGGGTATAGCTCGGAGGTAGAATGCCCCTGAGTTCAATCCCCAGTACTGCAAAAAAAAAAAAAATAGCATTTTGTTATGTTCCGATCTTTATAAAACTATTATGTGTAGAAAAAATGAGCTGGTTAATGAAATTCTCCCCCATGGAAGTAGAATGGACTCAGTGGCACCACTTGATCCTCCACATTGAAGGGTTTCTAGAAGTTTGTCTACTAGCTCCTCATCACCTCCATCTTCAGTCACTCCTCTGACTCTAGAGATTGGTACAGGGAATGATCATAATTCATATCGTTCATACGATGCCCTTGCAAAAAACCAGAAACACCAATGTTAAAGTGTTCTAGATTTATGTGCCTTTTTTCACATAGTCCCAAATACTTTCTAAATTATAATAACCAGTCTTGAAAAATACATTTTGTATTGTCTACCCTTTTTCGGACATTCCAAATGTTTAGTGCCCTAGAGATTTTTTTGCTTGACCTTCATCTTATTTTAGAGAACTATCATAGAGAGGGAAGGATTCGAAAGGCAAAACAGGAGAGAAGAAGAAGCTTGGATAAGCAAGTTTAATTATTTTTCACTGAGTTGAAATAACAGAGTAAAGTAACACTACTCATGAATACAGTGGATTGTATCATCAGTAAAATTGAGGTTGATGGTACAAAGCCCAAAGTAATAAGGTTTTAGATTTATTCAGCTAATAAAATTTACCTTGAACTAATTTATATAATAATAATAACAATATTATAATAAATTATAATAAATAAATAGTAATATAATAGGCATGTAATGCTCCCCCACAAAGTTTAAGACATAGACCATTGCCAACTACCATCATTTTTTAAACTCTTGGTAGGGTAATCTTAGTATTTGTTTCTTTGTCAAAATTGTTAGAGCTTTCTTTTTTCTATCAAATAAAATTCTATGTAAACACCAGATAACTATTTGTTCTGCCATCAACAGTACTTCTATTGTCAAACCAGGACATCTTTAATATGTGTGATAATTACTTGGGTCTCTCCATGCAATAAACAGTCATTAAACTTCTACGCTATAAGAAGCACTATATTTTTCTTGGCACCTTATGATTATATTGAAATGAGATGATTCCTGTAGTTTTATTCTTGGTGCTGAATTGTCAGTCTCAGGATTCTTTCAAGACTCAGCTCTGTGGAAGCTGGTGAACCTCGGATTCCTCTGTGAGGTAAACAAATCTTCCTGTTCTTGCTTGAAACTACATACTCATTATATTTATGATAACCATCTGTCCTGGAGTTTTTAAAACAACTCTATTTTCAAATGTTTATTTTAACTTAGAGTACATAAAATATATCTATTATGGTTATTTGTAGATGAATTATTTGTGCTTGCCTTTCAAAGACCACACTATTGTCACATGAGGGAAGGCACACTACATTTGTTGAGTCAATTGATAAATATGTTTTAATTAGAGGCTGAAGTTATAAAAGGAAAAAAGACATTTATTTTTCAGGTAGATTGGAGCATTTTTAAGGGATACAGAAGAGCCATATTACCTCAAGCTTACCCTTTTGCCCAACTCACACTCAAAAGTCTCCATTACAGCTTTTGATGTTGTTATGCTTTTGCACATACACACAGTTTTATGACTAGGGTAAAGTTTCTCTCTACTTCTGCCCCACTTATGTAAGTCTTTTCCCCTGTTAAAGCCAACTCCCTTAGGAAATTCTAGAACCAGTTTCTATGCTTTCCTTGGCCAGTTACTAAAGATAGAGAGACCTGGGGATAGAAGATAATTTTCTCTAGGTTTTTGGTGCATCTTGTTTCCTAACTTGTTCAAAAGAAAAGTAGGGGGCTGCTCAAAAGAAAAGATGGCTTTGGGAGGCTCCTTTACTCTGTATTTTTTAGACAAGTATATATTATATCTGAAATATGCCAAACAAAATAATTTAAATAAGCAAGCCAAGTGTTACATAATAGACTTTTATGCTCCAAGGGAATGTAATTTTAGGTTTACCAAAGTTGCACAAGAAATAAAGGCTCTGCATATTTTTCCTTTCAAAAAAAAAATCAGTCATTGGTTACTGAAGTCTTTTAACCGACAAGTTTTGATGTACATTTGGAAATGAATCATGTACTGCCTTATAACATAATTTATGTCATGCTACCCACTATCTGAAGAATTATTTAATCATCTATTGCTTTAGAAACATGGTAAGGGTTACAAGAATCAAGGTGGCCTGCTTGAAAGAAGGAAAGGAATAACTTTGTGATTAATGTAAATTTTGAGGCACTGCAATTGAGACTCCTTAGTAAAAAGAAAAGGAGCAAGAACAAAGTTTGTTTACACCTCAAGGGTAGAAACTTCAATTTCAGATGCCTATAGGAGCCAGGAGAAGTAAATCAAAATAAATGGTTGAAGAAGAATTAGAAGTTGTGGGACCCATGTAAAATTCAAGCAATAGGAAGTAGGAAATAAAATAGCTAGGGAAGTATCTCTGTAACACTGGAATGTTAGTTCATGGTAGATAAAAGTGAGTATTTTTAAATGCAAATATTGGTGATACTCAAATGTTTCAAAACTTCTTTTGACTGAGCGCATAGTAATTTCCTCTAAGTTTCTCACTGAAGAATCCAGCTTGGCTTGATGTTCATGAGACTTCCAAATCTTCCACTTGGAATTGAGATTCTCCAGTGGAAAGGAAAGGAATTAGAATAAAGGTTGTGCTCTCATAATTTTAATAAAGGGGTCTATCTAGGCTGCTTCAATGAAACTCTTCATGCCCTATCTTGTAGGCATTCCTAGGCTAACAGCTCTTGCCCTTCTCCTCACCTTTGCACTTGGAGTTGGTTTCCTCCTCTGACTCACTCCCTAACCTTTGAAAGAGTTATTTATCTGAATAAAGAGGCCAGCATTGTCCCCTTGACTCCCAACTCTATTTTCCCCAAGATTATGCCTTCAACTTCCCCTTTGCATATAATCCATTCTTTTGTAAAACTCTCTGCTGCTCTCAGATTTAACCCCAGCTTTCAGAACTTTAGCCAAGAGCAAAGCCACAGGTCCATAATGTACTGATAAGAAAAAGAATTCAGACTGTGATGCTGCAAGACAATTAAGAGGAAAGGTTAACAGAGTCTGAGTGGACAGAAAGCCTTCCCCTCTTTAGCAGGATGACAGCCAGTTTGACTTGTTTTTGTCAACAGTTGGGCTCAGCTGGCTCTCCAGGTAACAGTGAGGCTCCTGCATCTGCATTGCAGATGTTTTGATTGTGTTTGAGCTTTTTATTGAATAAGGTCATATAGAGCAACAGCATAGGACAAGGACACTAAAACACCTGCCACAGTGAAAATAATGAAGAGACCCTCGATGGAAAATAGGAAGGAAATGGGGGAGGGAAAACTCTTGAAGTCGTTAGTGGAAGGAAACCGCTGTCAGAGATCACTGAGAAAGCATGTCTATGCTCTTTGTTGTCCTTCCCTTGATGCTGTACCCCGGGAAGCAAGGCTACAGATGTTTCCTCAACAAAACACTCAACAGAATAAAGTAATGAAGCTATTGTGAACCTGGAACCAGAAGGCCCAAGTTTACACTCTGGCACCAACATCATCATGCCATCTCCCCAAAGTTGGTTATCACCCTAAACCTTGACTTCCAATTTTTTTTTTCAGAACTGGGAATTGAATCCAGGGGCCTTCTACCTCTGAGCCCCACTCCCCAGCCCTATTTTTTTAATCCTTTATTTTGAAACAGAGTCTCACTAAATTGCAGAGGGCCTCACTAAGTAGCTAAGGCTGTCCGCAAACCTGCGATCCTCCTGCCTCAGCCTCCCAAGTACTGGGATTACAAGTATGTACCACCATGCCAGACTCTGTCATCTGATCTTGGAAACTAAGCAAGGTCAGGCTTGGTTAGTACTTGGATGGAGTATTTGTGATTTAAATGTTACAGATCAGAAAGAGAATTCAGAATTTTATTCCAAAAACATCTGGGTATTAAAAGGGACATCTAGCAGGACAGAAGTGAGTAGTATCATAATTTGATTTTTTTTTAATTGGCTAGACCTCAGTTTAAATCCACCTGTATCCCAGTACTTGGGAGGCTGAGACAGGAGGATTTCAGGTCCAAGGCCAGCCTCAGCAACTTAATAAGGGCCTTACCAAGTTAGCAAAATCCTGTTTTAAATTAAAAAGGGGCTGGGAGTGTAGCTCAGAGGTAGAATGCCCCCAACTTCAATCCCCAGTACCAAGATATATATAAATTTTTCTTATTGATTCAGTCTCATTTAATCATATATGGTTATAATTCTAGAAAGCATAGAAATACCATGTCTATGTTAAGTCATCATTACTCTTATCAACTTTTAATAACAATATTGAGGGTCTTATACAAACTAGTCAACTAACTTTTTGTGTAATTATACTAGTTAATCATATTATTTTAGCAACTAGGAAATTTATCTTAATTTTGTTAACAGTGTAAATTGGTAGAAACAGTGCAAAAACTTACAAAGAAAAATAAATATTATGAAAGGTAAAACAGCAACAAAAACATGAGAAGGAATCAAAAGAGAAATTAATGTTATCAATTTAGTAGCTAGGTACTTGCAAGTATGGTTTGATATCTTTCAGATCTGCCACATTTCTACAAAACCAGAGACCATGTATTCATGAGAAAACTGAGTTTGGTATTAGCCTTCTTTTTTTATTATTTTAGCTACCAACCCATATTAACTATACAAACTAATGGAATTCACTGTGCTATTTCATACGTACATAGATTGTACATTGATCACATCCATCCTTATTTCTTCTACCCTTTCTGTGCCTCTCCTCTTACTCCCTCCAATACCTTTCCCTTCTCTTAAGAGTCTCTCTTTAAGATCTTTTTGTTTGTTATATATTTTCCCAGGAATGGGATACATAGATCATTTGGTGGTTCTATTTGTAGTTTTTTGAGGAATTTCTGAACTGTTTTCCATAGTGGCAAAACAAATTGCATTCCCACCAACAGCGTATAAGGGTTCCTTTTCTCCCCATCCTCACTAACATTTGCTATTTTTTGTTTGTTTGTTTTGGTAATAGTCATTCTAATTATGAGTAGTATTTTTAATTTCCATTTCCCTGATGGCTGGTAATATTGAGAAATTTTTTTCAAATATTTATCAGACATTTGTATTTCTTCTTTTGAGACATGTTTATTCAGGTCATTTGCCCATTTTGATTGAATTTTTGTTGAGTTTTTTTGAGTTCTTTATATATTCTGAATGCTGATCCTCTGTCAGATAAAGAGCTAGTGAAGATTTTTTTTCCCATTGTGTAGACTGTCTCTTCACTGGTGATTATTTCCTTCACTGTGCAGAAGCTTTTCAATTTAGTGTAATCTCATTTGTCAATTCTTGCTTTTGTTTCCTTTGCTTTTGGAGTGCTATCCAGGAAATCATTATCTGTATCAATGTTTTGAAGTGTTTTGCTATGTTTTCCTGTAGTATCTTCAGAATTTTAGGTCTTACATTAAGTCTTTGATGCATTCTGAGTTGATTTTTGTAGGGGGTGAGAAATAAGGGTCAAGTTTCAATCTTTTACATGTGGATATGCCATTTCTTGAAGAGGCTGTCCTTTCTCCAATGAATATTTTTGGTACCTTTGTCAAGCATCAGTTGTCTAAATATGTATGAGTTTATTTATGGGTCTTCCATTCTATTCCATTCATCTGTGTCTGTTTTTATGCCAGTATCATGCTGTTTTAAATACTATGACTCTGTAGCTTGTCTGGAAATCAGGGCTTTTGGGGGTTTTGTTTTGTTTTTCTCCTCAAGATCACTTTGGTTCTTCAGGGACTTCTGTGCTCCTGCATGAATTTTATAATTTTTTCTAGTTATGCAAAGAATATTATTGATGTTTTGATAGGGATTGCTTTTAATCTATAGACCATTTTGGATAACATGGACATTTTAACAATATGAATTTTCCCAACCAATGAGCAGGATAGATCTTTCTATATTTACCTTAAGTGTCTTCTCCAATTTCCTTCTTCAGTGTTTTGTAATTTTCATTGGAGAGGTCTTTCACAACTTCTGTTAGATTTATTTATTATAAGTATTTTATTTTTTGCATGTACCTATAGTGAGCAGGATTATTTTTCTGATTTCTTTCTCAGCAAGTTCATTATTGATGTACAGAAAAGCTATAGCTTCCCAACATGTGGGAGGCTGAGACCAGAGGATCCAGGTTCACGGTCAGCCTCAGCTACCTAGTGAGGCATTCCGCAACTTAGTGAGACCCTGTTTCAAAATAAAGAATTAAAAAATAGGGCTGGGGTACAGCTCAAAGGTAGAATGCCCCTGAGTTCAATCCCCAGTATTGCAAAAAAAAAAAAAAAAAAAAAAAAAAAAAAAAAAAAAAAAAAAAAAAAAAAAAGAAAGAAAGAAAAGCTACAAATGTATGAGGAAATGTTCCACATCATTAGCAATCAGAGAGATGCAAATCAAAACTACCTTGAGGTTTCACCTAACTCCAATCAGAATGGCAATTATAAAAAACAGGAACAACAACAACTGCTGGCGAGGATGTGGAGAAGTGGGAACTCTAATACACTGTTGGTGGGATTGCAAACTAGTGCAACCACTTTGGAAAACAGTATGGAGGATGCTCAGATGTATGGGAATGAACCTACCATATGATCCAGCAATACCACTTCTGGGTATCTACCCAAAAGAATGGAAACCAAACTATCAGACCGACATATGTGTATCTATGTTTATAGCTGCACAATTCACAATTGCCAAACTATGGAAACAGCCAAGATGTCCATCGACAGATGAATGGATTACAAAACTATGGGATATGT
>PVLC010010539.1:0-50168 GCA_004027655.1 Graphiurus murinus | reverse complement strand
AAAAAAAAAAACCCAAACCCAAAACACTCTGGTCGCAAGCATTTTAGATAAGGAATACTTAATCTGTTCTAAGTATAGTGGGGACCTGAGTGTAGAGATAGGAGAAAAGAGTATAAGAGGAAAGGGTTAAGCAGGACCTTCAGGGTTGGTTATGGTTCCAACAAGTGGCCATAGGAGCTGGGGAGGATGGGGAAATACACAGGGGCCACAGGGAGAATAGAAGGTGGAAAGGGGCCTGTAGAAGATCAGAAGGCTTCATGATGAGGTCCACTTCTCTAGATGCTCCAAAGACTGAGAGTGGAAGTGGCCTTATTTAGTACCTTCACAAAAGAGCTGACATTGTCAGAGATATAATTCTGGGTAGATTGACCTGAACTGTTGTCCTGAAATTCTTAAACTTTAACATGTTCTCAACATCTCTGTAAATGAAGTGGACGTTTCTATCTTCTCTAACTTCAATTCCAAGTTCCTTCTTTTGATGCCTCTCTTCAAACAAGGAGGTCAAACTCTTCTGGTTTATCATATATTTGAAAATTTATTTCCAATATGTATACACCCTAGCTTCTCTTTAAGAAATCTGAAACTGGGCATAATGGCATGCCTGTAATTCCAGTAGTTAGGAGGCTGAGAAGGAGGATCACAAATTTGAGGACAGCCTCAGCAAGTACCAAGACCCTGTTTCAAAAAAAAAAAAAAAAAAAAAAAAAAAAGGATGGGGATGTAGTTCAAGGGAAGTATGCCCTTAGGTTCAATTCCCAGTATCAAATAGAAAAAGAAAAAAGAAATTTGATATACAAAAAAATGTAAACATTAATAACAGATTAAATAAATTAAATATTCTTTACAAAAGAATTTGCCATAGAATCTACTTAAATGAATAGTGAGCCTTCTCTAATTGAATGTAGTTAAAATCTGATTTTCTTTGAAAAATGCAACTTACACTTCAGATTTAAAAACATATCTATTGTATAAGAGCAATCTAGGCTTATTCACTTTGATTATTATAATAAGCACTGATGAGCTGTGTAAAAGTGGCAATTCTCATAAAATACCTGTATCTTTCCCTCCTCCCTTTGGAGAGACGGTATAATATGCTATTAATCCTACCTATTTAACAAAAATACACAGAGTATAAATTGAACAAAATGTGTGCACTGCTAAATACAACTTGGGAATAAAGTGATTAACACAAGTAATTACATGTACAAAATCAACACTTCCAAAGTAGAAGAAGATTATCTAATTATTGGATAATTTGAGGAGATCTAAGAAACTGATCTGGCAAAAATATATATATATATTTTCATCTTACATTTCCCATCCAATTGCCTAGATCGCCCAATTTCTTCATCATAGTATTTGTGTCATGAATATAAATGTGGGACATTACTGTTCTATTGTTAATCAGGGATTTCCAAGCCAACAATGTCACTTCAATTCACCATCTTATTGACTTGGGGTCATACATGCATTATGTCCTTTTTTATGCCTATTTAGGTAAACATTATCCAGCAGAGAAAGCTAACTTTTGAAGGGTCAAGCACTACATTTGTTTAATATGCACCACGCAAAACTTAGCCCAAGGTAATAAGAACATTCTTAATATAGTTTTGTCAACAATGACACAGAGGTGAAGATCCAGCACAAGCAATCAGAAAGACTAACAGTGTAATGTGTACTTATTTCAAGCAGACTGTGAATGATATGCTATGTCTACAAGACAGATGGAATGCTAGATTACTTTAAACAACTCCTCATTGGAGAAAATACTTAAGCAGATGAGGAATTAAGAAATCTTATAAAACTTGGAGTTTGCATTAATATGAATATAGGCGGCTGACAAAATTTAAATGGTAAACAGGTAGAGGCAAATCCTCAAGGGATTCTGTCAATCATGTTTCTCCTCCCTTGCTTATTACCAACATTCCCAAGCTATCTCTACTAACTGCACTACTTTCAAGCATTAATAATGATAAAATGAGCCAGGCGTGGTGGCGCATGCTTGTAATCCCAGCATTCGGGAGGCTGAGACAGGAGGATCCGGGTTCGCAGCCAGCCTCAGCTACCTAGTGAGGCACTCTGCAACTTAGTGAGACTCAGTTTAAAAATAAAGAATGAAAAATAGGGCTGGGGGTATAACTCGGAGGTAGAATGCCCCTGAGTTCAATCCCCAGTACCACAAAAAAAAAAAAATGATAAAATGAGGCTTAAAAAGAAATATATACCAAAGGAGGTTAAAAAAAGAAAACAATTTTCCAATATCTTCTATGACTGGAGAATTTTTCATGCCAACAATCAGGAATAAGGATTTGGAACCACTAAACTATCAACCATAAAACCAAAAAGGATGCAGAGAAATTTGAAGTCAAATGTAAATTCTATTATCAAATAAATGCAATATAAACCTAAGAGTTATAAAAAAATGAAATTGCTCTCACAAATTACTTCTAAGCTGCTAGTGCAAAAATTCCACTGAAACAATTTGACTTTCCAGTCCCTATTTTTCATTGGTACTAAGCATGCCTGAAGCTTTGTGATACTTCATGATTTTTGAAGATATCATGCAACACTCACTCCAGGCAAATACCCATTGAGAAGTAACATCATCCTAATCAGTTGCAAAGTTTAAAAAAAAAAAAAAAAGCATGCATTGCTGAAATCAAGAAGCACAAAATGGCAAACGGTCAAGTTCCAACAGCTCAAAAGATCCAAGATATTATGAGCTTTTAATGAGTGAGACATGCCATCAAAAAGAGACCTTCTGTCAATAAATCCCAATCCTTGTTCACTAATTAAACCATCTTATATGGTGTCTGAATAAGTAGACACCAGACTTCAACATTTCTTAATTATATTCAATCCCAGGCATATTTTTCCATTTAATTGACATTCTGAAATGCCTTTACAGTCCTATCAGATAGGTACCCAATTCTCTAGGGATATTACCACACACTTCTGAATTCTGATTCATCAGATTGAAATTGTTACTATAAAACTTTCTTTTCAAGTATGGGAAAGAGTCATACCCTACTCTGACTCCAATACTAGCAGTGTTAAAGTCATCTGCATTTGGATGCCTTACATGTGTACATATTTTTGCAGTGAGGTTCTCCACAGCCAGGCTAATCTGAGGAAACTGTAGCTACAAAATCTAGCCTGGCATGAGACCCTGCCATGTGAATCGTCCAATTCACTTCTCAGCCTATCACAGCAGCAATAGTCATCATTTAGCCACTTAGAGCCAAACAGAATTTCAAATCACAGAAATAGACTTCAGATGTCCAAAATATTAATCACATACTTAAAAAGTCAACAAAATGTCATGTGAAAGAGATGCTCTAGGTTTGCAAAAAGACCAAGTCACTTCAATGAAGATATAGCATCATTGGGTGTTTAAAGAAAACACACACATATGCACACAGAGTTTATGTGATAGAAAAAGGCATGACATTTATACTATCATTAATCACATTTTTCACTGAATTTAATCCATATCATCTGGCATTTACAAGTGTTAAGTAATGTTCAATGATATTTAGTAGCATTAATAATTTGGAGTTTGTTTCAAAATGTAAAACATTAATAGCTGTTCCAGAGTGCTCACTTTTTAACCTTCTCCTGTACTGAAAAAGCTATAATTTTTATCAGATTGTTTAGAATTTAATTTAGTTGAGGTCCTGAAGTCACAATTAACCTTTCAGTTAGTCTTTTATATATGTGCCTCATTCAACAAGTGCACTCATCTTATTTGCAATCACTGTGCAAAGTACAAGTATCAACAAGTGATTGTAGACATCCAAAGTAAAAATTCTAAACTTGCATCCACATTCTGAAAGATAGCATTACTTGATGAACTATTTTTTTTCCAGGTTAAAAACAAGCAATAATAACACATGCTGAATTTCTTGAGGGCAGAATACCTCAGACTTCTCTATGCTAAAGATAATCTTGAGATTCATAACCAAGGTTCAAATTTAGAGAATTCAGGTACTTGGAATAACATGCTAGCTCTCAGACACATTCAAAAAGCCTAAATGTTTTCTTTGAATTTGGGGGTGGGGAATCACAAAAGTATAAAGGAGAGAGGTCTTGGATAAATTCTGGAATATTCCCAAAATATTGAATAACATTCTAATAACCTATTTGGTCTGTTCCATGAGTATGTTCTTCCAAAAAGAGCCCTGTCTTGCCCCTGATGAAAGGAAGGAATTAATTTTGTACTGATTTGCATATATTAGGGCTTCACTAAGAATTATAAATTGGATTATATTCACCTTACACTCCTCCCAAGAGTTCATTTCAGCTCATATTCATCTCTCCCTTCTACTCTAGGTCCCTGCTCAAGGACATTCTTCTTTCAGTTGCTAAATATTACTCTGTCTTGATTTCAACTGTGCACACATGGGTATCTCCTATCTTCCCAACGGAATAGTCAGCACACAGAAACAATGGATGAATTTTGCTGTTCTTTGAATTCTGACCACTGCCTGGTAAGAGGGATAGTTTTGGTAAATATTGCTGAAAAGAAATTCAAAGGAAGTATTTTTAAAAAGTAAAAGTATATATATACTTTTTTGCCATATGTATATATGGCACCCTGGGCATTTTAATACTAAGCTATATGACCAGCCTTATTTTATTTTTGAAATAGGGTCTCATTCAGTTACTAAGGGCCTCTAAATTATGCTAAGTTGCTGAAGCTGCCCAGTTTCAAACCTCTGATCCTCCTGTCTCAGCATGTTAAGTACTGGGACTTCAGGTGTGTGCCACCATCTCACTGCAAAATATCTTTTAAGAAAGAAGAAAGGAAACACACTTAAAATTTCATGTGAAATTTGCAGAATAAAAATTGAAAAGATAAACTTAAGACATACAAAGGCAAGAGTTAAAGAAATTTCTTTCACTAAATAGGGTCTATGATTCATAGTTTTGAAACCCTGAAAGCTTAGAAAGGTGAAACACTAAAGTAGGTTCAAAAACTCCTCTCAGGTCCCCTGTGTGAGTTTCTGCCCAGATCAGGGACACCCTCAGGATTATGCATAGTCTGAAGAAGAACAATCCAACAATGTTCCCCAGAGCTCCTCCAAGATCTCTACATTTATATACAACCTGGCAAAGAAAGCACCACTCTGATTATTTGGAGAGTTTGGTCATTAAATTCTGAAATCTGTTCATTTTCTTTGACCACTATCGTGCCAATAAATCCAGTCACAAATTTCATCCCTTCCCCTTAGTAGGGAGAAAAAACTCTATCAGAATTGACTAAAATTGACTAGCCTTGGGATGCCATTTCAATTTAGAATGACAAGAATAGATCATTTCTCAGTGTTATATGTAACTGATAGCCTATTTTGGTAGACCAGAAAGTGGCTTGAAGCTGTTATGCAAGTGTCAAACATGTTCTCAATAAACATGTGGCACTAAACTGATCTTTAAGGAAAAGCAAACTTTTTAAAAAATTATTTTGGAAAAGAAATAAAAGAAAAATTGGAAGGTGAAACTTGTTAAATGAGAAGATGTTTTAAAAAGCCAATAAATTGAAAAAGCCTATATATAAATTGATCAAAAGACAGAAAAGCTACTTGCCCTCAGAGTCTTCCCAGATGACACTGTGATGATTCTCAAGAGGCTGTAAAACATACACCCAGCCCTCACAATTAGGTAGAAAGATGCTGACAATGACAAATTCAACATTTAGAAATACAAAAGGCATTGCATAAAATTTTACCAATAAGCACAACAATTTACACAGGGGTTGTGTTCGTTCCTTTAATATTTCTAAGACTACATAATTTTGGAAATCAAGAGCTCTCTCATCTTAAGGAAGAAATTAGGCAAGACACAAGTCCTACTCTCTAGGTCTGTCAGGTCCTTTTCTTTCAAATTTTCATTCCAACTTTGGTGTTTTCCACAATCAGTAAAGAAAAGGGTTCTTCAATACTCCTTCAACAGCAATCAAAAGAAATCAATTGGAATTGATTCGTCCACCTGATCCCATCAGATGGTTCCCTACCCAGTACTCCTGTGGAAGGGAAAAGCCTGGGGATCATTCAACAATGAAAATAACCAAATATGTCTAATATTCCTTTTCCCCTTTTCCCCAGAGGAAAGAGCCAGCCCACCTGTCAACTGGATAGATGTTGAGTGTCACCAAACCTAACTCCACAAGTATGAAGGGTAAGATAAAGCCACAAGGATTTTTTTTTTTTTTTTGCATTGTGAGCTATTAATATAACATAAAGCAACCACCACAGAGAGCACTCCTCAGACTCACTGGTAATGACTGCACACTCTCTCCTCAATGGTAATTGCCTACTTCTTTCTATTTGACATAATTCATCAGCCAGAATAGAGCAGGTCATCCTGCAGCATGTGAAGAAAGCAGGCTGAAGATAACATAACCTAACACATCAAAATGTTCTTATGCAAGCAGCCTGAAGCACCCCTGCTTTACAAAAAGCTGCAGGCTAGCAAAATAACCATATAACATACAGGTCAGTGGGCATCCCCTCTGTTTATTGCTACTCATTTTATTTTTTAGTAGCTCAGCACAACTGTAATTGCTAGTTAACAGACAGCCTGGACACTGACTATTTTTTAAAAATCTCCAAATGACTCTGTAAGGAACCAGAATAAATAAAATGAGAAAGAAAGGGGGAAGGGGAGGGGAGTTGATAGCCAGTCACTGGTCAACAAGCACTGGCTGTGAAAATCCTGCAGCAACAAGACATGGAGCCAGCCCAGCAGTTGACCAATTTCTGATCTCTGAGCCAGTTGCCTTTCATGTGAAGTCCTCTGTGTGGTTTAGATATGAAGACATTATAACTGGATAGTTCTGGGAACTTTCTAATCCCAGTGCACTGTGCTTAGAAACCGGCTCCAGCATCACTCCTTGTCCAAGTTCCAAAAATGCAACAACAGTAATTCATGGAGGAATATCAGCATCCGACTTACTTCTAAGAGACAACTTTTCTCCCTTTAAAAGGTTAAAAAAAATCTTTCCCTCACTCCAATCCTAATAGATAAAAGGCACATCAAAGAGTTGAAGTTATTATGCATTTTCGTCTTTGTCTCTTGGCGTCCTGATTTTCTTAGCTCTGCTTTATTCTCTCACTGTTCAACTGCTCCAATTTAGGGAAAAGGGGAAGAAGATGAAGAGGAGGAGGAGGAGGAGGAGGAGGAGGAGGAGGAGGAGGAGGAGGAGGAGGAGGAGGAGGAGGAGGAGGAGGAGAAGGAGGAAATGCTCTGCCATTTCTAGGTAGAATTCTGCAGAATCTCAGTCTTTCAATCTCTTTTCCCTCTCTCTTCTCCATCCCCACCCTTTTCTTTCCTGATTAGATTCAATTCTCCGCATCACACTGGAATATCATTCAAGTATTGGATAATGTGGAGAGAAGTTACATGCCGGGTGGTGGAGAGGAAATCGGGTCTCCCTTTGATCCATACTGAAATGTGGGCATCCTGGTCCTCAATTCCTAGATGGCAGGCTTGCCCTTTCCACCAACCGAATTTGCCATCTGAATCACGGCAAAGTCATCTGCAGTCTTTCTGACGGTTCTCAGTCTCTGCATTTATTTTAACTCGGCCCGGGCGCAATCAGAGAATGTAATCCTAGCAACAAAGCCAGGGGCACAAATCCACTGAGATGAACTGGTCGGCCAGCTCGCCCCCGCCCCCTTCCTCCCACCACCCAGACTCGTCTTTGAAAAGACAAGCTTCGGGGCCAGAAAATTAATATGTCCGAGAAAGGAGGAGTAGAACTGTGGAATACAAGTGTCCAGGAGCGGTTTGGATTTTGTTGAATTTTGTGCATCTTTTAAATATCAAGCCCCAGCAAATAGGAACCCAGACCAGTCGAGCCTTGGGTGGGAGCGTGGCACCGCGCTGGGTGCAGCCCAGGAAGCTCGCTCCCCTCCCCCTGCGCGCCCTCCCCCATCTGGCTGGGGCCCAGGAGAGTGGGGGAGGTTAGCGCGGGTTTGTCTGACACTCGTAAATGGAGGTGGGATCCAACTTGGGCACAAACGCGCCGGAGTCTGGGGGCGGGGAGAAGGGGAGAGGAGGAGAAAAGACTCTTCAGTCATTAGCGCTGTCCCGCGTCCCTCCCTCCCGCCGGGACTACTGGCTGCTGCAGTTTCGCAGAAAACCCGTAGCTGAGACCCAGGCCCTGCGCGCGCGCGCGGCGGCAAGATGCAGCTCCGGTTGAGGAGCAAGGGGTCGGCCAGGCGCGGCGTACCAGGCCCTCAGACGCCCAAGTTCCGGGGCACAGGAGCCTCCCCCTTCGGGAGCTTATCTAGCCCCCTCGGCCACCTGGCCAGTCTCAGCAACCTCTTCCCTTCTCCCATCTATCGGGAAGACACTCTCTCCCTTCTGCCTGGTTTGCCCCATTATTACATCTAGCAGCAGATTCAAGAAGCCACCGCAAGCACACACCTCCCCAAGGAGTGCTCCCTTTCCTCTCGTCGCCCGCAACCCACGAGGTCCCTAAGCTCCCAGCCAAACTCAGGCCGACCCCGCAGCTCTGCCCCAAGTGCGCCTCCCGCCCCGAGAGTAAAACAGTGAAAAGTGAGTAAAAGTTGCTTTCGGTGAAGTCTAATCCCGGTCACCGTCTAACCGTTTTGGAAAGAATACGGCGACAAAAGTCAGAGAGAGAAAGAGATGAGGGAGAATAGAGACCACAGCGCTGTTAAAAATACCCAGGCTGGCCATCTCGCGCCAGCCCGGGGGCCAGAAGCACTTTAGCTCAGCGACCCCCACTGGCCGAATCTTCTCACTCAGCCAGCGTCGCACGATAGCGGTCCAGGCTACCTCTGCTGCCTCCCGGTCCGCGTTGCTCAGATCCCGGCTCCCTCCCGGCACGCACTGGTTCGGGCGAGGGGTACACTCAGCACCTCTCGGGAAGGGGCCGGAGCGCGGAGCTGGTGCGCCTCCCCGTTCCCACCCGGGACGCGAAGAGAACTGCTCGCATACCCGGGACGGTCAGACCTACTCTATTTCTCTTTTCAAAGACAAGCACACCCGCCAAAAAAAATAAAAATAAAATAAAAATTATGTACTCTCCCCAAACATTCTGTTTCCCTCGCCCTGTCAAGATAACAGAATCAGTCTCTCCTCCCGACCCCTCTATAAAGAACGTCACCCCCAATTCAAGGACCGACCGCTGCTATTCAGTACATCTCATCCAGCCCACGACCCCTGCATTCCGGAGTCTTTGGTGAGGGACAAACCTGCAGAGTCTGATATCCCCCCTCTCCTTCCCGGTGGAAGTAAAAACTGGGCTCTCTGATCCGCGCAATGCCTCGCTTAGCAAGGACCCAACTTGTGCCTCCAGGTCTCCCAAGTGTGTCTATTGGCATCTGAACATCCTCGCTGCACCCAGCAAGCATCCCCTACCACGCGGGCTAGCCGCCTGCATCTTCTCATCCACCTGCCGCGGGCAGCCGGGGATCGGGGTAGTTGGATCCGGATGGGATGAGTACACCAATAGGCGAGCCACCTCTCTCCCTCTCCCCAAATCCTTAGCCCCACACTTGGCCAACTCTCTGTGCCAACGTCCGGCTCGCACCTCCCTCCCTTCCTGCTTGCAGCCTTGGTGACCATGGCTCCCGGCTGCGTCTAATCAGGAACTTTACAAGGTGAAAAGTTTCCCCCACGCGCTCCACCGACCCTCCCTTCCCGGAGCCCACCTTTCAGCCCGTTAGTACTCGGCAGCTGGGGCTGTGCTCCGCCAGGAGCGCTCCAGCCAGTGCACCAGGCAGCCAAATAACCAAGCTCAAAATCTCCACGCACCCTTGCCTCCGCCGGCGATCCAGCGCTCCACCAGGCTCTTTCCTCGTGGTCTTCCTCTCCAGGCGCTCTTGCCTGGGGCGAGCCTGCCTCCGGGTCGCTGTCGCCGCAGTGCCGCTCGCTTTGCCGGGACTGGGGCCGGGAGCAGAGGAGCTAGGCGCTCGGGACGCCGCCGCTGCTGCCGCGGGTTCTCAGGCGAAGGAGGGGATCCGGGAGGAGGAGGGCGGTAGCCGGAGGAGAAGGATGGGGGCTCGAGATCCCAATCCGCAGCCCGGATCGCAGCGCAGCCTGCAGGGAGGAGCGCCCAGCTCTGGTGTCTGCTCCGCCGCCGCTACTGCTCTGCACATAACTGCTCTGGGTTCCCCATCACAGCCGACGCCGACGCATGGCCAAGCCCCTCTCTCGTCTTCCCCTTTCGCTTGCTTCTCGCTCTCTGTCTCCTCCTCCCAAACCGCCAGCAAAAGGGGCGAGGGGAAGAGAAGCATCCGCGTCGGGGATGACTAGTGATCTCCTAGCGTGGCGCTGGGGAGAGGGGCCGAGCAGGAGGGGGTGCGGGGGAGACGCGGCGGGCGGGAGGGCGCTCCCTGTGTCGGGCCTGGGAGCTGGACTAATTTTAGAGCTTTCTTCACCCTTCTCACGGGGCTCCAAGATAACACCAGCGTGGTTTCCTGCCGCGCGGGAAGAGCCTGATGCCAGCCTCCGGAGGTTCACACACAGAGCATTCAGTGTGGCCATCGGAACGGCCCCAGGGTACAAATTGCATGCTACTCCTCTAGGACAGGTGAGGAAACGGAGGCGTGGCCAGGATAAAATGGTTTATCTATGACCCCAAAGCTAGTTTGTAGAGTGAAGATTAAACCATCTAAAAATGTCGTGTGTCTGTACAAAAAAAGAAAGGTGAGTCCTAGACAGGGCTCCTGCTACTTTCCCACGCAGTCCTGGGGGTTGTCCATTACCTTGTGAAGGAAAGGATTGATTGAACTAAAGAGGCTATTATGCCTTATGGCCTCCCTTGACCTTAAACCGTCTTAAATGTTTTGTTGTTGTTGTTGTTGTTGTTGTTGTTGTTGTTTTGCCAAAATAAAGAAACACATTCTGGATGGGACAACTGGTTCCTTTGAGGATGGATGGTTTGCTACTCCAGCTGAAAGTCCCCAGGTTCCAGTAATGCCTGCATCACCCACAGATGTAGAGGTTTACCTGACAGCACTACCCTCACCCCCAGTCTTCATCTCAGGCTGCTGCTGGGGACCTCCTCTCTGCTCTGTAAATCTTCTCACTTCTGCCTTTCTTCCCCTTGTAGCAGAAGGCAGCTCTAACATACCCCACCCCCTCTCCCCACTCCCTCTCCAGCTACATGCAAGTACACACACACACACACACACACACACACACACACACACACACACACGGGAGGGGGGAGGAACTCACATCTACATGTAATGCACTATGCAAGCCCATGCCTCTGGCGCTGTCTTCTCAGGCAGTTTCTCCCCAACTCTACCACTGCTACACAGGGATGGGAGAGCTGTGTAAGGCCTGTGGATCCCTTGCCCAGATAAAATTATTCCTTATTTTGAACGAGGAAATTCTCTGCACAGTGAGGTAAGGGTTACTACTAGGGGGCTTTGTGCTCAATCACTAGATCAAGCCCTTTGAAAGAGCCCATTGAGTTTACCTTTCTGGCCTCCAGCTCCCAGCCTGGGGCCTCTGCCCTCTTTGCAGCTACACAAAGGCTCTCCCCACTCGCCATGGGTGGGAAGTTCCCCTTGAAAGCCTCCAGCAGCCTTGCTGCCTTGACTGCCCCATAAAGCACACGGCATGCTCTGGTCACTCTGCCCTGAGAGTTTAATGGGAATACTAAGGAACAGTGACAGCACCCCATACATCAGCTAATTCGGGGGCAAAAAGCATGATGTTACAGATGGTTTCATTGTCAGAAGATGGGTCTGGAGTGAAGAAAACCACCAAGAATGCTAGGAAAACTTACCTGATCTCCAAAATTATGTCATTTGAATAATTTTATTCTGATTTTATTATTATCCAGCCGCTTTCTATGGCATTAAAAGTTTATGGCCATATAAATATGTTCCTGACATGGCATTTTTCTTGTGATCAACAGAATGCAGCTAACTTTGCATCGAAGGTTTTAATGAATCAATGTATTTCCCACCCGAACGCGTCTGTGGAAGTGCTGAAACAAGTTGGCTCTGGAAATCAGGCACTTTGGGTAGAGTCAGCTGGTGGTTGTTTGGCCACTGGGATGCTCAAGGAAGGAGCGCTGGCAGTGAGACAGGCCATCTTCCACCTTCTGCCCAGGAAAACTGCCAGGTGCATGGAGGAGTAGCCGCCACTGCGGGTGGTGCTCCTGGATTTCAGTTTCTCCAAATGTTCTCTTATGCCTTGGAGGCGCCTTACTGATAAGTGCAGAAATCTGTCTAAATTTCAGCCTCCCCATCCCTAGGCAGTACATAGATAATAAAGTAAACAGTCTCTACTCCCAGGGAAGAAATAAGCCATTACAGCCAGTTGGTAAGAGACTTCCTACAAAGATGGTAGAGTGATTTATCAAATAGGATACAACTCTGATCATTTGAGATTTGAATAGCATTTAGTCATCATTAATTTAATACTCCTCATGATATTAGAAAATCAGTTCATTTCTCTATAATATAGCCTACTATGTGTCAGTAATGTTCAAGATGCATAATTAATAAAATGGTGAGCTTTATGACAGCAGATAATGTTTATCATATTTACTTTTCTACTCCTTGTTCTATACACAAAACTGAGCATACTCAATAAAAATTAGTAAATATTTATGATGAGAACTTGACAATTTTCTATTAGACTCAATGACTATGATAGATAGGGCATTGAATAATCCTCCTCCTCCTCCTCCTCCTCCTCCTCCTCCTCCTCCTCCTCTTCTTCCTCTTCCTCCTCCTCTTTCTTCTTCTTGTACTGAGGATTGAATCCAGAGGCATTCTATCTCCAAGCTATACCCCCAGCTCTATTTTATTTTAAAACAGGGTCTCATTAAGTTGCTGAGGCTGGCTTTGAACCTGTGATCCTCCTTTCTCAGCCTCCCAAGTACTGGGATTATAAGCATGTGTCAACATGTCTGGTGGCATTGAAGTCCTCACTGAATAGGAAGCCTAAAGATGAAAAATTGTGAACTATAATAAAATTATGTTACTTGTATATCACACTTCCTGTGCAATGTCTCAAATCCTCTGTTCCTGTCCTGTTTCTTTTAGCTATTACAAGGGCAACCAGTTCTAAGTGGGCTCCAGTCAGCTTCACAAAGTGACAACACTTTGCCCTTTTACTCAGATATGGAAAAATGATGATGTTCCACATATTCAATATCATTATATCCATAAAATTTGCATATAGGGACCAATTGTAGATGTTTGTTTATTAATTTATAATATTTCTGCTTTCATTAATAAATCAATCCTTATATTTCAAATTTACTTTTGCAAATGATATTTTATAATCATAATGAAATATACATCATATGCTAAATATGACTATAACATTAACCTAGAAATATTTTAATATATAACTATTTTCTCCCTTGACTCTGTGTATTATAAAACTTTATAATTGCAGGGTATAAAAGAGACACTGGATGTTGTCTATCCCAGGGGTTCTTTGTGTTTTTTGGGTCACAGATGCCTGTGATTAAAATATGGAGCTTCTTTTAAAGAATACATATATGCATGCATATAAATGTTTATATTCTAGTTTAGTGATTTTAGAGTCCTAAAAAAAGTCATTCCATTGACTCAGATGAAGGACAATTTTGTGCATGAAAAAATTTAGCCCAGAATTCAAAATCTGTTTCTGCAACTTTTCAGTTACAGTGCTAATATTTATTTCTCAAATCTACTATTTAAACAGATATGTGCTACTATGGGGTTTGGAGGAACACACTGTACTTGAAATAAACTTAGATCACTCTAAATTCTTAAGCACATACTCTTAAAGCAAATATGTGTAGCCAAGACCACATATATTGAGGACCCATCATATAACTGGAAGTCCTCCAAATTAACTTCTATTTAAGATTTCAAAAGTAAGTAATTAAAATGCTAACTTGGTGTTATATATACATGTAACCTAACCTTACCAGTAGCTGCAGGATAAAAATATGATGTAGACCCTGAACAATTTGCTAGGGAGAAATTTTTATCATTAATGTATTTTAGAATTGCAGGTAGATAGTAATACTAAAACATAAACTCACTTTTTAAATTCTCTGTAGATATAGTGCTGGCACTCACTCCTGTGCTTGCCTACTATGCAGACCTCTCCCACCAGACTACCCCTAGTATTCCACTCATTGTACTAGCCTACAGCCTTCTTTCCATTTAACTACCCTAAGGCTGATCAATCACAATCTCTTATTTTGAAACAGCAGCCAAATCAAACTTATACACAACTAACTACTTGGTTTTCATCAAGCAAATTTCTTTGTAACTATCTTTATCTTTTGGGAAATTTGTTTTTACACCTCTGTCTTTGGCGTCCTCTCCTCCTCCTTTGAGTTATATAGACTAATACGTATAATTTCTGGCATTCATTTTTAACACGTGTACAATTCTATATTCTTTAGATAACAACTCCTCTTTTATTCACTTATCCATCCATCTATCCATCCATTCATTCATTCAAAGATTATTTTTGAACAGTTATATGTTTGACCCTGTGTTTAATTGTCCAGAATATAATAGCAAAAAAGGAAGAGACAGCTACCCTGGTGGATCTTGGGCCAGTGAAAAAGTCATTGTTTATCTATTTAAAAAAATGTAACAGTGAGTAGTGCTACAAATAAAAAATTCCAGTTTTGAGAAGGGCTTTAATTTCCTATTTCTACCTTATTTATGAACTAAAGTTAAACATTAACCATGACTAATGAGAATAAAGGATACTGAGTGCTAATTGTGTTATATGTTTTTACAGAATATTAGAAATAATGGACAAAAGTTATCAGTTCCCCAGGTATGAGTAGTTCCAGGATCACACTTTCTTATCTTCAGCAAAAATTTTCATGTATCTTCCTTACCTCCAATTAAATCTGTTTTTCTTCCAGTATTTTGAGGTTGAAATTTTAGAGCTTTCCTTCAAAATCACTGTTTTAAAGCTTATTTGAAAGTTATGAGACCTAAAAACTATACCATTGATGAAACTAGAGAATATTATGCTGGTGATCAGCCAGCCTCATATTGTCAGTGGTCATATGATTTGTCTCATATGTGGAAGCCACAGAAAACATAGGAGACAAAAGGGACTTCAGATAAATGAGATAGACCAGTAGAATAGTGGAAAGAGATTGGGAGAGGCAAGTAAGGAGGGGAAAAAGAAAAACTGATGAAATAAACATTTCAAATAATGCTACCTCCATATATGAAGGTTTTACTACCAACTTACTGATATGTATGAGGAGTGAGGAGGAGCGGGGGGGAGGGGAGGGATTGTTCTGTGCATGTATGTCTGTATCACTTTGAATCTCATTATGATGTATAATTACAATGCACCAATAAAAGTATAAAAGTTATGAGTTCTTTTTTCCTTGTATCTCAGACATCAAATCTATAGGTTATATTATGAATGAAATATGCATATATAGGCAACTTTACTTAGATTGCCATTTATGGCATATTTTTGTGGGGAAAAAAAGATTAAAACTTAAAACAACCATATTATAGACCTTGGAACATGACTTGTTTGCAAACTAAAATATTCCTTTACCAATTGAGGAGAAAGTTGCCATGTAATTTAAAAGTGAGGTAATAATTTATTAGAGGTTCCATAAAATCTTAGAATAAGAAAGAAAGTTAGATTTTATCTCTGCCTTTTGATTTGCCCACTTCATAGCTGCTCCAGCTTCAGTTTCTAGTTATTTCACACCTAAAAAATATTTAGGCATAGAATAACAACTTGTTTACTTGCTAAAGGAAGAAGCAATTATTTTCTGCCTCATTCATTGACTAAGGCAGAAAAAAAAATACAAAGAAATATGTCTAAAATAAGGATCCCCCAAACCAAAGAGAATGAAAAAGTTTTTCCAAAATGTTGGTGAACAAATTACAGCAATTGATCTTTTATCTGGTCTTTAATTAAATTTGCAAAGCATTATTAAAATAAATGTTGTCATATTGCTTCAAGGGATATAGACATCCTTTTCATTTTGAGTTAATGAAAAGGGTATTTACTTTTATTTTTTGAGTTTTTTTGTGAAACAAATTAATACTCATTTTATTTTACCAGGCCAAATGTTACCCATGAATGTCAACATAATTTTTCAAAAGTGAACTTCATCAAACTATTTGCATAAGGAAAATGTCAATGTAAATAAGTATCTTGCTGCCTGTGGCTGTGTTTTAAAAAAAGAAACTGGGAGAACACCATTTATTTTCATAAGTGATAACCTGAAGTAACCAGTTAACAAACTCAGATGACTTTCTGTAAGGTTAAAACATTACTGATTATGAAGAAGTAGCAGGTTCAGAAGTAAGTTGATAATAGGATTCAGGTTTTATTTCCATTTCAGAATCTTCTAGTCAAACCAGATTTGTGGCGATTAAAATTTATTCTTCCCCTGGCTCTGATTTAGGAATCAATTTGAAACAAGCTACTGCTGTTAGTACGCTTTCCATTGGGGGGAGCCATTATATGGTATTGACATCAATTTATTCATACAGAATCCTACTATGTGCTGAGTGTCCAGTGTTGCAGAGCTGAGTGTTCTAAATCTTCTTGACATTAGGAAGTTTTGGACTCAGAAATAGAGACTCTCCCCAATGTCAACAAGCCTTGAAACATGAACATCTTTGTTTTTTATTCTTTTCTATATCACCAAGCCTGGGACTTGAGGACTGCCAGTCTGCGTGAACGTTTTGTGTCCTCTTTACTTCCGGGAAAGCACCCTGCACACTACTTTATCCTCTTCATCATCTGTTTCTGTGTGGGTCTCTCCACCAGTCTAGGAGCCTGTAGAGGATAAAACCTGGCTTGTTATCTCTGTATCATCAAGGTGAGCATCACAAGGCAGGTGCTCAATAAAATGTTTACTTTTTGAATGAATAAACCGAATTTGCTTGCGTTTTCAAGAGATAGGAGATAATGGAATTGCCGTAAAAAGTCTTAAATGGTTTTAAGTTTTCTAAGACTTAAATTGTGGTTCTCAAAATATGGGCCAGAAGCTGGGTGTGGTGACACACGCTTGTAATCCCAATACTTGGGAGGCTGAGGCCAGAGGATCACAGGTTCATGGCCAGCCTCAGCTACTTAGTAAGGCCCTCTGCAATTTAGTGAGACCCTGTTTCAAACTAAAGAATGAAAAAATAGGACAGGGGTGTAGCTCAGAGGTAGAATTCCCCTGGGTTCAATCCCCAGTCCCAAAACAAACAAACAAAAATATGGGCCAGAATTCGGGAGGCTGAGACCGGAGGATCCGGGTTCGCGGTTAGCCTCAGCTACCTAGTGAGGCACTCCGCAACTTAGTGAGACTTGGTTTCAAAATAAAGAATAAAAAAATAGGGCTGTAGCTCAGAGGTAGAATGCCCCTGAGTTCAATCCCCAGTACCACACACACACACACACACACACACACACACACACTGTATATATATATATATATATATATATATATATATATATATATATATATATATATATATATATATATATATATATATATATGGGCCAGAAGCTATAGATTCTGTATCAATGGGAAACTTGTTATAAATGTACACTTCCAAGCCCCAGACCAGAGCAGGTGGATCAGACTAAGGGGTGCAGCCCAGCAATTTGCATTTCAGCAAGGTATGACAACCTGTTAAAATTTGGAAACCACTGACTTAGATCTTCCTACTGCTAATATACACACAATGTGTTCACAGTTCAGTACAAATCCATGTGGACCCTGATTCAGTGTTGTCAAGGATGGAAGTGCTGCACTTCCTTAACTCAATCTTTAAACCTATGCAGAGAAAGTAGTCAGCTTGACTAATTTGGCAAAAACTCCAAATTATCCTCATTGCTTCCTCCTGGGGAGGTGTTTGGGCTTGAATTGCCAGGTAATTGCTTCAATTAGTCAATTCATTTTGCTTAGGTAGGCACAGCTGGAGGTAAAAGCATCCTGGGTATCCTAAAGTATCCTTGCCTCTTCCCCTTAGGCTGAAGCCAACTAGCTAGCTTCCCACTGAGGAGAAGACATTAACCTCTTGGCCAGAGGAATGAACTGGTATATGCATCTACTCAGCCTGACTGACAGGTTTCTTTCTTCTCACCTTAGTTTATATATTATGCTAAGGCCTGGCCCATGAGTGATAGGAGGAAGTTATTTCTGATACAGTGTCAAGTACACTTTAGGAGCATCTCCTACTAGAATCATAAAGGAAGAAGTGGATTAACTGGGGCAACTTCCTCTGCCTGTTCAGAAATTTGGGTTTTCCTCAGTGCAGTTTTACTCAGATGAGAACTAAGTTTTAAGATTGTGCACCATATAGACATTGTTGCTTTCATGGTCACAGGGACACAGTTTATTTCTGAAACCTTAACATGGTAATTTAAGCAATCTTTGTTGGTATTAAGAAGTAATCAGATTACTTACAAATATTAGGCATCTTGAAATATGAAAGAATGCTTGGGGGTGGCATAGAAAGTATTTTTATTTTACTCAGGTTGTGCCTAATATCAGTAACATGGTACTTTTTTGGTCATTCTTCGAGTATTATTTCCTGTGATATTGGAAACCTCATGTCAATAACTCTTTTATTTGCCTTTAAGACAAAATTTGCTGGCTTAATAGAGCCTTCTATCTTTCAGAATTGGAAGGCTTAGGTGAAGGAATGACTGAGGAAAATTTCATTTCTCAGTACATATTTCTGAGCTTGTTTGGAAGTGACAGTAACAGCGTTACAAAGTATTGAAGCGACACTCCTGGAAGCTAGAGGGGAGGCCAGAGCAGTGTGAAAATCTCCTGCAAATCTGTCAAGCATCCTCCAGGTCCTGAAGGTAGAACAGTGTTTTCATTAGTCATCAGAGTTCATAAAGTTGGCCCTGTTCTGATATTGACAAATAACCTTTAGAGACCATAGATAACAAACTATATTTTGTTGTTGAGGGCTTGTTCCCAATCACACACTTTGAGTGAATAATTTAGCCTATTACCATTAGAATGTTTGGAAGCTATAGAATATTTAGAAAACATCAGGTTTTAATTATTATAAATTTGGATGTTACTAATGAAATAAGAGCTGTTTGTTTTTTTTTAAGTCAGATATCTGAGCCTAATCCACTCAAAAGAGACTTGATAGGAAATAACCACCACTACTTTTATTCATCTACTGTGCCATTTATTTATTTGTATGAGTATGAACACATTACATAATCCATCCTGAGTGTTTGTTATGTTCCAGAAGCAGAGAGCCTAGAAGTTAATGTGACATAGCTCCTTCCCTAAGAAGCATGATGCATCCTACTCTAGTTGCTTCTATGCATCTCTACTACATTTTGGAAGATAAGTCAACAGCAATTTGAATTCACTGTGATACGTGTACTTGTATATTTTCCAGAGTGGTTATCCCTTCCAGAGCATCTTTAAGTCCCAACCTGCTTTTATTTTAAAGAAGAGAAAATCAATTTTTTAAGTGAACAAGTATTTCTAAAACATTTCTACCCTGGCTGCTACTAGGATTTCAAATCTGTGTTCCACACCATGCATAGGTTTCATTCTGGTTCCCGAACAGTCCCCAAGGGATTATTCCAAATAATATTTTCTTGTGAAGCAACTGGATTTCTCTGAGAAATAGGAACAGCTGCTGTTGGGAGATTGCTCAGCACAAATCATCCTCTCACCTTAAAAGGATTAAAAACAGCTCTTCTGAGAATGGACTTGGGCAGCCCTCTATTTATTTATTTTGGTGGAATGAGCCAGAGCAGAAGAAGACAGCTTCTCTCCTACCTCTACTCTAATATGGCACATGTTTTGTTCGATAAATGAACATTTCCCTTACAACTGATTAATTTGGAAGGGCTTATAGTCCATCTCCCAGCACTGTCAGTCTCTGCTACTCAACAGAGACAACAGAAACACACAAGGACTCTTCCAGTAGAAAAAACTGAGAGGAGAAAGAAAGGGGGCACTTTACAGTTTCAAGATATAACTGTTAATTCTATTTTTGTTCTAAACCAATAATGTCATGCATGTATTAAATATATGTCATACAATAGTTCTTACATCCTAGATAGTGTTTGTCATGGTGGCTAGTACAAAGTTGCAACTGGCTGTGATCCTTGTTTTCAATATATTTACATTCTACTTCTGGAGACAAGTGTTATGCTCTTATAAAAGGCCAGTAATCAGGAACAACATTAAATAATGTCTTAGAGAATGAAGAACATAATGAGAAACTTGAAATGTCTAAGAAATGAGCAAGTGATGTATGTTGAGAGAGAAAAACAAAACTTCTTTGGAGAGATGCAGTTGGGATGTATCCTAAAGAATAAACGTGGTTCAGCTGGATGAGGAGAATGACTTGGTAATTTCATATATGAGAGATGCACAAGACTTGTTCTAGGGCAATGAGAGTACTGGGTTGAAGCTTCTCTGTGGGAGTATAGTGATAAATAATAATGTGAAGGTCAGAATTTGAGAGGCTGAATTCTAGATAAGAGAGTTTGAAAGTACTCTTAAAGGAATTGAAAGACATGGAGGTTTTTCAAATGAGAAATGGCAAGATTAGGACAGTGTTCTAGAGAACTAATGGTGGTAACATGTGATCTTTGAAAAGGGAAAATCTTAGAGGCAATTTAACTGGTAAGAGCAGTTATTGCAGTGGCTTTGGTCAGGATTTGGGGTTGCAGACTCAGTCCCTCCAATTCCTCGCCTGTGCAAGTCCTGAACCCTTCTGAGTTTAAGATTTGGATAGTAGTATTAATTCTCATCATACATTAGCAAAGACTACTAAGAGCCTGTAATGCTAGGCACTAGGGGAACAGATATAAGCCCTTGTCCTGAATTTCATTTTCTCATGGGATATAAGAGAATTGGGAGGATTGAATGAACAATGTATATACAGTTTTTGTCACATAGTAGGTGTAAAAATAGATTAGAAAGCACACTGTAGTAATACTCAGGAAATTACCTAGAGAAATTGCAACCACATAATTTTCAAAATGTTTAATTGTCATAGAACACAGTTAGGTTTATATTTCAGGATATGAATTGCATTCTAAGGGCTCTTTCCCAAGGAAGCCTCTGTTCTTTTGTTCCAGTGTTTCTGGACTTCAACAAATTGAACTTTTTAGTGCCTGCATGGACTCTTTATTCTTGTCATAGACCCATTGAGATAGACTCCAGAAATCTAGGAAAAGTTTCTCTTTTTCCAGATGCTTGGGTGTGGGAATCTCTGCCATTGGCCTCTCTTCAGTCCAAAGCAAAAGCCTTTCTTCCCCACAGCCAGTCTTACAACCTGCTTTTTACTTGAAAAGACAATGAGCATTACACTTATCTCCTGAGCATCTTAGTGTTTAGGCCTACTCAGATAAAGCAAAATGTATCTTTGAAAAATTTTGTTCATGATCTGAGAACCTCAAATTTTTATCACTAGATAGCTGACCAAAAAGAACAAAAGATGTTTGATATCTTTAACATTCTCCAGAGCAATGCCAAACAACACACTGAAGCACATTTCATTTTTATCTTACATTAGCAATTCTGTAATTTGACTTAGTGTCTGCCACCCATTAGTTATTCAAAAGTATTTATTGAGTATCTGCAACATGTAGACTGTTGAGCTGGATGTTAGGCTGAAAGTCTGAAAGGAGTACTCCTGCTTCTTAGTGTTTTACCTCAAAGGAAATATTGCTAGACAGAAAATCCATCTTCGGGGCCTTACTGTGATCTTAAACAATGTATTTAAACTCACTGTCAAATCAGAATGATATAAAAATGTTACTTTATGCTTGGCTGGCAATGTGCTTTATATTTGTTAGCTTATTTTATTCTCATAGAGACCAATAAAGTTCATATTATCATTATTATTATTTTATGCATAAGTGAAACTTAGAATTCCATCTCCCTGCCTCACCACTAGTGGAAAAATATTAATTTTAAACCACAACTCATTCTCTCCCTCTCCCTGTCCCTTTCCCTCTCCCTCTCCCTGTCCCTTTCCCTCTCCCTCTACCTCTACCTCTACCTCTACCTCTCCCTCTACCTCCCTCTCCCTCTACCTCTACCTCTACCTCTACGTCTCCCTTTCCTTCCCCCTCTCCTTCTCCCTCTCTCTCATACTGGGAATTGAACCTAGGAATATTTTACGTCTGAGCTGCATCTCCAGCCCTTTTTATTTTTTATTTTGAAACAGAGTCTCATCTCACTAAATTGCTGAGGCTGGCCTCCAACTGTCATTCTCCTCTCTCAGCCACCCAAATACTGAGATTACAGGCATGTGCCACCATGCCCAACTTAAACCACAAGTTTCTCAATCCAAAGCCTATAACCCTCATCTCCATTACCCAGGGTTATTATAAACATCTAACTAGTTTGCATATATATATATATGAAAATGCATTCCAAGTTTGTAACAAATATATTTTATTGTAAAATCTTTGAAATTAAATGTTATCTGATTCTTGTTTATATATTTTTCATGTGAGTAATTGTGCAGTATTTGTTGGGCAAAATATTTTTATGCTTTTGTTACCTTATTCCCAGTCCCACTGTCATATCTAATTAATTGCTGTGTCCACTGAACTACCCCCAAATGTTGCCACTTACAGGATAGGGGTATGCCATTACTTACATATCGAAATGAAGTGCTCCTACCTTTAAAATTCTGTTTTAAATTACTTTGCAATTTTGGGTGTGTGTTTTTATGCATGTGTAGAGCTAATCAGCCACACTCAGGAATTTCTATGCTTTCAAGCTAAGAATCCACTCTACAATACTGCCATAATGATTACAGAAGGAAGAGAGCACAGAAATGCCATGGGAGTTCCAGGCAAACAATGCTCATTCATGGGGAATAAATAAAGAGAGGCATCTCAGAGCGGTTATTTTTAGGAAGATTTTGAAGGACATTTCAAAGTGCCTGTGACTGTCCTATTAGGATATGATTTACCAATTATGTTCCTTTCATTTTCTTCTCTCTTACTTTCCTAATATTTTAAGACTGTCTTGTACACATTTGACTGTTCTTTGATTTATTTTATGGGCATACAGTTTCAGGCCCAGAATGGTCAGGCATCATATCAGACACCTCTTTGCATTATATCAGATCCACTCATATCTTTTCCAGAGGCTGTTGAGCACTGGCTCCCATGAACTCACACCAGCCCAGCCTGACAAGTGCCTTGTCTCAAGCCCATGACAAGGACTTTGCCTGGCCTCTCTGCATGGGCAACCCAGAAGTGCAGGAGAATTAGTGCTCTTTGGTGTTAATCTTTGACCTACAGGAGATGGATGCATGTGGATAAAGTCTTCTCCTTCCTTCTTCCTCTGAGTGATCCTGTGATTCAGAGTATACAGTTTCCTGGATGGTAGACAGCTTGATATGTTCTCATGTTATTCTTCTTTCTCTGTCATTCTTCCCCACTCCTGCTTCCTTGAACTGTGTTTACAATAAATTAATAACACACTTATGCCCTGTTGCAGGGTGTGTTTGGAGGAGACCCAGCTTGGACCAACATTGAGGATGAAAGCTGTTATATCTAAATAACAAATACCCTTAAAATTAGGCTCTTTGGTTTGATTCATAGATGCCAAATATTACTATAGGTAATGTGAAAGTGAGAAGGTATCTCTTTGTTGCACTACCATAAAGGCATAAAAATTATCTTCCTGAAGAATTTTGAAAATGATCTGAATTAATGGTCACCATATATATATATATATATATATATATATATATATATATATATATTTCATACTGGGGATTGAGCCCCTGGGCTTTCTATCTCCAAGCTACACCCCCAGCCCTATTTTATTTTTATTTTGAAACAGGGTCTCCCTAGGCTGATGAGTCTCACTACTTGCTGAGGCTGTCTTCGAACCTATGATCCTTCCTGTCTCAGCCTTCCAAGTACTAGGATTATAGGCATATGCCACCACACCCGGCTAGTGGCCACAATATTAAAGATGAACAAAAGCAGGTTAACTCTTCTCTATGATCTTATGAATATGAAAGAGTGACAGGAAAAAAAAAAAAAACACTAAGATGACAACTGTGACCATCTCTGGGTGGTGGTGTTGTGGGTGGTCTTTTTTTTTTTTTCTTTGTGACTTTCTGTAATTTTCCCCATTGTCTATGACCATGTTCTACATTTAAAATTAAAGGAAAAAATATAGCTACTAGAAATGAACCTAAAGAGCCATCCATTCCTTCTCTTAAGATTTTTTCCTCCATAAAAGAAAATGCACATTTCTGTCTGGTGAAGCACAGCAGTGCCTTGATCCTTGGCTTTTTCACAGATCACGGGTTGGTATGCTTTGAGATGTAATTTAATTATCAATGCAAGCCCAGGGATGGCTTCCCTCTTCAGGTCTGTGGAAGCTGCCAGGGCAGTGAGACGGAATGCTCATCTCTGGCAGGAGGATCATGTTAATACAGTAATGAAGCGGAAGAGCACTGAGTAGGTACTGAGAGCATAAAGGGGTTGTCAGAGTACAGAGGTGAATACTGTCTCAAAATCCTGACCTAATCTCCATTTCTGTAAGGCATCATGAAGGTCCTTGACATCACCTCCGATTGATGTTGATTAATAAGGAGAAACAAGTACTGGAATATTTCTGATATTTCTCCACATCATGAATACTTTACACATGGGAAAATTAGGTGGCTGCCCCTGTCTGGCAGGGGGAAGATTGTGACTATCCCCAAAGCATATAACAGGTGCCTGAAATTCTGATATTATTACCTCATGATGATGGATTAAGAAATAGGTACCAATAGTTTAGGTTAGGCATAGCCCCTAGCATCATTAGTCCTTTCCATTTTATCTTGGATATCAGCTGTTTCATTCCTTGACAATCAAGTTGAGAGCAAGTTAAAAGACAAGGAGGAAAGAGAGTTTGTCTTCAGACATTATAGAAGCAAGCTATTGCCTACTTAAAGAAAATAAAAGGAGCTGGGCATGGTGATACACACCTATTTTAATCCCAGTACTCAGGAAGTTCCAGACAGGAGGATCACAAGTTTGAGGACAGTTTCAGCAAATTAGTGAGGCTCTCGGAAATTTGTCAAGACTCTGTTTCAAAATAAAAATAAAATAGGTCTGGGAGTTGAGCCTAGTGTAGAATGTCTCTAGATAAGTCAATTCTGAGGAAGGAAGGAAAGAAGGAAGGAAGAAAGGGAGGGAGGGACAGAGGGAAGGAAAGAAGGAAGGAATGAATCCACAATATGATCTAGCTATATTACTCCTGGGTGTCTTTCCAAAAGAACTGAAATCAGAATCAGAATATTATAGTAATGCATACACATCCATGTTTATAACAACCAAATTATGTAATCAACCTGTTGATGAATGGATTACAAAATTATGGGACATACACACAATGGAATTCTACTCAGCAATAAAGAAGAACCAAATTTTGCCATTTGCAAGAAAAGAAAATGGATGAACCTGGAGAACATTATGCTAAGTGAGATTAGCCAGTCATAGAAGGTGGTCATATGTTTTCTCTCCTATTCAGAAGCTAGGGAGTAGTTTGAATACAAGAGGGACTTTAGATAACAGAGGAGAAACCCCAGGGGAGAGAGCAAGGTGGCCTAGGGGAGAAAGAATCAATGAAGGAATCACATCCATTGATGTTATATACATATGTGAGAATACCAATGTCTATCTCAATATCGTGTATGGAGAAAGGGGAGAGTGGGGAGGCAGCCAGGGAAAAAACTCACCAAGTGCTGTATGTAGTCTACATTATGATGTGAGACTATAATGTACCAATAAAAGTACAAAAATAAAAAGTAAGACTGTTAAGGTGGGCTCTAACCCAACATGACTTGGTTTCCTTTTGAGAAAGGGGAAATATGGACACAGAGACAGACACACATAGGATGATTAAAGTCGTACACAGAAGATGGCTGTGTGCCTAGACTGGTGCATCTATAAACCTAGGGACTCCAAAGAACTGCTAAAAACCACAGAATCTAGGAAGAGACAAGGAAGAAATTTCTCTTAGAACAATCTGAAAGGGCATGGCCCTGCCAACACCTCGATTTCAAACTTTAGCCTTCAGAACTCTCAGACAATAAAGTTCAGTTTTTAAGTCACCCAGCATTAAGACAGTTACAGGAAACCAAGACTTTACTACTGTTATTTCTCACTTTCATCGTGTTAAGCCATTTCCTTGACCACTAAATCATTTTGGACCTTACACATACAATTCTCCTTCCCTGGAAATCTTTACTTTTTCTTCTTTAGCTATTTAACTTCCCAGACACTTTTTTTGAGGGCAGTACTGGGGAATGAACCCAGGGGTGTTCTACCTCTGAGCCACACCCCCAGTCCTATATCATTTTTTATTTTAATAGGGTCTCACTAAGTTACTGAAAGCCTTGCTAAGTTACTGAAGTTGGCCTCAAACCTGCAATTCTCCAGTACAAGTATTGGAATTACAGGTGTGCACCACTATGCCTGATTCCTATTTAACTTTCAAATCCAATCAATAGCTTATCTCCTCTGAGAGACTTGAACCAGACACCACATGCAGTGTTAATTTCTCACTCTTCTGCATTCTTATTTTACTTGCTTTGTGAGACTCTTGTAGTATTTGTCAAAGTGTATTATAATTAACTGTTTGACTGTCTTTTTGTTCCTGTGAGACTATAAACTCCTGGAGGGTAGGAAGTATGTATTATTTACATTTATGCCATTTATATGTATCTTTCATTTTTACTAGAGTCTCTGGCTAATATAGGTCTTGGCTGACTTGATCACTGATCACAAAGGTTTAAAAATGAGTCTTTGCTTTGGAAACAAAGGTCTGGGAAGTAGTCATGGGGAACCTGCATGGTGGCAAGAGGTCATTGGTACCTATGTGATGAGGACATTGCCTGGGGCTTTGAGAAGCAGACCAAGAGCTAGGGTTGGGGGTAACTAGTTAAACTCTTTCTCAGAGGAGAGTCCAATTCTCTCCACAGCCAGGAGACAAGTTGGGATGGACTTCTGGTTCTAGTTCATGTGCTTACCATCTGCTTAGCTTTGTTGTAAGTTCAGAAACAGAAAAGAACTTGAGAGGGAGGGAGGGCGAGGGAGCAGGGTGGGAATTTGGGGAAGGGGTCAAATGAGAAATGTGGGCACATATGTCGTTATCAATTTGTACCTAACAAAGATGTTTGCTTACAATGCATGAATAATAAAAAAAATATATAAAAACAAAACAAAACAAAACAAAAGAAACAGAAAAGAATGAAAAGATCTGGAAGCCTCCTCTAAGCACCAAACTTGGAATCCTGACATTGGAAAGTAGAGATCTGGTACGGTAATATATAACAAGCAGGGTCTTTGAAGTCAGAAAGATTCAGATTGCACTTTCTTTCATTCTACTTGTTTACTGTGTGAACTTGAGCAAGTTCTTTCACCTCTTTGACACTCGGTTTCATCATTTATAAAAATGGAGATGATGCTTTCTGTTTTATACGGCTGTTAAAAGGATCAATGGTATGCACTATCTGAAAAAGATCAGAGTATAGGAAGGAATTTTTAAATGCCAGCTTCCCTGCTTTGGGCCTAATCAATTAATAATTCAACCCAGGATGGGAATGTTGCTTCTTTGCAACACAGGCAAGTGATTAGAGCATTTTGATCTCCAGATCAAACTGATTTATTCTGTGGTAATCACAGTAAAATATGTGAAAGTGGTTAAAGGGGAGAAAAAAATAGGTGCAAACCTTACAACTCTGAAGAATTTATGTCAAGTTCAACCCTTTATATGGCTTTATAGATGAAAACCTTTAGAAATCAGGGTTAAGGTAAAAGTGGACAGACTGTGAACTCAAGCAATAAAAGGGGTCTCCTCTTGTGACAATATAAGTACAATAACTCTTGGTTAAATTTTATCAGGTTTCACAGCTTTTTAACTTGTGGATAAAAAAAAAATCACAGTATGGTACCTGGATTCAGGAAAGAATATAAACAATATCATAAATGCCAACAATTTTGTGGTCTCATTTCATACCTGTCACCTCATGTTAGGAAATACATCTTTCTGTGTGTATTCAAACACAGAAACTCTCCTTTCGTCTTTAGAACTGTTTCAATTTCCATTATTAAAGCCTATTCAGAGGCAAATTTTTTCTCTTGAAAATTTCAGTTCATGAAAACCATCTCTGGATCAAACAAAATGATTTCTGTAGCATCTACTTTCTTCACATATTCATTTATTTTTATTTTATAGAGGAAGCTTTTGGGTAGGCAACATATTTTCAGGTATGCCAGGTGTTTGACATGCCCAAACTTACAGTAGAAATCAAACTACATTCAGATAGGCTATACCAAGCCAGGCGAGGTAGTACACAACCATACCAGTTGTGGGAGGCTGAGACAGGAGGATCACTGCTTCGAGGCTAGCCTCAGCAACATAGCAAGATTTTCAGCAACTTAGCAAGACTTTGTCTCAAAATAAAAAGCAAACTAGGGTTGGGGGTGTAGTTCAGAGGTAAAGCACCCCTGGATTCAATCCCTGGTACCAAAAAAGGGGCCACCCGAAATTTATCTTCTCTATGGAAATCCTTCTCAAATTCAAAGAGGGAGTAAAGACAGAGCTTTGCTTTGCAGCGAATACAAGTATATTAAAAATACATTTCCCCTTGGAGATTTAAATTTTACTGTGTGTAACAATGAGAATGGGAGTTTTAGTGCCTTTCCTAACCAAGTCCTCCTATTAAATTGTTTAAATTACATATGAGAAAAATAAAGTTGAGGAAAAGCAATATAAATAACTGAATTGTAGAGCATGTCTAATAAACACCTCTAAATCAGAAGGGCTCATAAAATAATGTTTTGAATCTTTTACTAATAATATTAATATGAAAACACTTAAAAATTAATATACACAGGGCTGTCATTTTTCCCTTCAGTAATCTGAAAGTGCTTCCCTGGTACTCTTAGCCAAAGTTTAACACATGCTATGGGTTATGGAAAGCACAGAATTTATTTCTCCTGGTTTTTGTATGAGGAGACCGGATCACAGAGAGGTTAAGCTTCCTGAGTATGAATCCCATGTTATAGGTTTAAGATTATACTTTTTAAAAAATTTCTCATACAGTACACCTCATCTTATCCTAGCCCAGAGATTTGCCTTCTCTACTCACTTTCCCCTATCTACCTGATTTATATACCAAGACAAACTATCACTTAAAAAATAAGAGCCAAGCCTGGCGTGGTGGCGCACGCTTGTAATCCCAGTACTTGGGAGGATCCAGGTTCTCGCTGCCAGCCTCAGCTACTTAGTGAGGCTCTCCACAACTTAGTGAGACCCTGTTTCAAAATAAAGAATAAAAAACAGGACTGAAGGTGTAGCTCAGAGGTAGAATTCCCCTAAGTTCAATCCCCAGTACCACAAAAATAAATAAATAAATAAATAAATAAATAAATAAATAAATAAATAAATAAAAAAGCCAGATGTGGTAGCACACACCTATTAAATATCCCAGTACTTGGGAGGCTGGGACAGAAGGATTGGAGTTCCAAGGCCAGTCTCTACAACTCAGCAAATCCCTCAGTAACTCAAGGTAGTGAGACCTTGTTTCAAAATAAATAAATGAATAAGTAAATAAATAAATAGAGCTGGGGATTTAGTTCAGAGATAGAACACCCTTGTGTTCAGTCCCCGTATTAAAAAAATAAAAAAGAGAAGGGGGGATTCAGATATAAAAAATAGAGTTTATCACACTTAGATTCTCATTTAAAAATACTTCAGAAAAAAAGTAGAGTTAGAGGAAGAAATGAAAAGTTATAAATGCTGATAAGCACAGACACTGATAAGATGTTGGGGAAATTGTAATTTTTGCTACTTTTTTGTTGTTTTTTACACTAAAATGAAAAATATAGGCAACTATAATAAGGGCTATGGCAAGATGAAAGGTCTATTTTTTGTGTGTATAAGTGTGGTACTATATATTGAAACCGGGGACATTTTACCTCTGAGCTACAACTCCAGCCCTTTCCTTTTTCTAGTCCTTCCTTCCTTTCTTCCTTCCTTCCTTCCTTCCTTCCTTCCTTCATTCATTCATTCATTCCTTTTTTTCTTGGTTTTGAAACGGGGTCTTGCTAGGTTGCTGAGAGTCTCACTAAATTGCTGAGGCTGGCCTTGAACTTGAAATCCTTCTGTGTAAGCCTCTTAAGTACTGGGATTACAGGCATACCCTACCATACAAAGCACTGAAAATATTTTATAAGTAATTAAAAGATAAAGCATACCAAGGTCTTCAAGATGTTTGGAAAAGATAGAGAGATAGATTCTAAGTAAGTAAGTAAGACATTCTTGGGAATATTTATAAACCAATGTTAAATTTTAGCTGGCTGAGATAGGAGAATTTAAAGATCAAGGCCAGCCTCATCAACTTAGTGAGATCCTGTTTCAAAAAAAAAGCCGGGCAAGGTGGTGAACTCTTGTAATCCCAGTACTTAGGAGGCTGAGACAGGAGGATCGCAGGTTCGCGGCCAGCCTCAGCTACTTAGTAAGACTCTCCGCAACTTAGTGAGACCTTGTTTCAAAATAAAAAATAAAAAATAGGACTGGGGGTGTAGCTCGGAGATAGAATTCCCCTGTGTTCAGTCCCCAGTGCAGTAAATAAATAAATAAATAAATAAATAAATAAATAAATAAATAAAATGAAAACAAAAGAAAAGATCTGGGGATGTAGCTTAGTGATAGACTACACCTGGATTCAATCCCGAGGTAATAAACCCATACACACACACACACACACACACACACATACACACACACACGCACATGAAGGTAAATAGTAAAGAATCAAAGTGTAATCTATAGCTTCCAAACCATGAGGGGAATATGTGGAAAAAAGATATAAAAAAGTATCACTTCAAACAGAACTCAGCTTAGGAAAATAACAGTAATAAAACCTGGTAAAAAAAAAAAATAGAAGACAGTAGGGCTAATTTCATTTGTGCTCAGGATCATGACAAATCCAAATGAATAAAACCCCAATCACTTTTGCAAATGAGAAATTTAATATATCCAAAAGTGATTTTCTTACCTTAGCCACACTCCCTACCCCAAACCTACACCTAGAGCACTCTTCAATTTATTAAGGATGACCACAACCTTAATGGCCAAACATTGAAATTTCTCTTAATTACTTCTGCTATCTCATATTCCACATCAAAACCATATACAAGTGCCATGGTTTTGTCTTGAAAACATTTCCATTGTTTGATTACTTCTTACCCTGCTGCCACTCTGATGATGATGCCATGCCATCATTTCTGTGTAGCTGATTTCAATGGTCCCTTAATATATTCCCTTCTGTCATTCTTCCAATGCCTATGTCCCCCATGCTCCATTTCCAGTTCCCCAATCTTTGTCACAGCGCTAGGCATAGAGATCATTTCAGGATATAGTTATACCTCTTCCATGCTAAAGTCACCATCTCACTTGGAGTAAAAGCTAAAGTCTTAGAATGGCCTAAATGACCCTACATGATCTGAGCCTAGTGATCTCCTTGGCTTCATGCCCTACTGCACTCCTCTTCCTTATTATGTTAATTTCTTGTTGCTGCCATGACAAGTTACTACAGATTTAGAGGCTTATACTATACAAATGTGTGTAGTTACAGATGAGGAAGTCAGAAATCTCACTTGGCTGCAAGCATTGTGCTGGTGGGGCTGCCTTCCTACTGGGTGCTCCAGGGAAGAATCCTCTCTTTGTTTTTTTCAGGTCCTAGAAGCTTCCCCGTGTTCCTCCCCTCAGTCTTCCTTCTATCAATCACCTCACTCTGGCTTCTGCTTTTGTCTTAATATCTCCTTCTTTACTCTTCTACCTCCCCATTTTCCTTATTTCCTAGTTATATTGTGATCATACTGGGTCCAGCCAGAAAACCCAGGATAATCTCCCCATCTCGAGATACTTGTTTTAATCACATTTATGAAATCCTTTTTGCTCTGTCAGGTAACATATTTGCAGGTCCCTGGCATTGGGATGTGAACATCTTCAAGGGCCATTATCATGCCCACCACATTCACCCTGCTAGAGCTGCATGGTCTCCTCAGGGCTCCTGCCCATGTTTTCCTGATCCTGCTTTAACCCCTTCAAGTCTTTATTCGTGTGCTCCCTATTCACTACAATGTCCCCTGACCATCTTATTTAAACTTATTACCCTCCCCCGCCACAGTATTCTCAAACCCTGTTTTCCTGTCTTTCCCTCTCTGGAATTTATCACTTTCTATCATATTATAGAATTTCATTTACTTATGTATGAAATGTATTGTCTCGCTTCTCCCTGCAAGATCTCAGAAAGGCATGAATATTTAATTTACTTATTACAGTATTCTTGGTACCCAGAATGGTGTTCAAGAATGTATTAAATAAACAAGTAAATAGATGGATGGATGGATAGATAGATAGATAGATAGATAGATAGATAGATGGATGGAAAGATGGCTAGATTTACCTATCTCAATATGTGTTTGTATATGAAATAGTGTATTCTATTTATGTATGTATACATATATATTACTAAGATGGGGCAGAATAAAATTATTGAGAAGAATGTGGAACCAGACAGACAATATGGATTCAATTTCCAGCTTTGTCACTTGCTAACCATGTGACTTTTGCCCAGTTAGTGTCCCTTTGTCACCAGTATTTCACTATGAATTAGGAATAATGACAGTATCTACATCATAGGTTTCCTTTGGATATTAAATGATAAGGTTAAAACACTAAAAAGATATTTGGCCAATTATCATCATTGAGAGAGAGAGCCTTTCTGGTTTAATTAAAGAAAAAGGATGAAGAAGACAGTCCTTGCCCCCCAGGAGCCTATCCAGAACAGTGGTCCTCTAAAGTTGGCACCAGTGTCCTCAGGTTGGGCAAGACCATTGAGAAAGTTTAGAAACCCCATTCCTATGTATTATTCATTTTGAATTTTATAAAGAAAAAAGAAGCACAGTAGGCAATAGTAACTGGTGGGCTTCCCTGGGACCTCAATCTGCTTGTCACTTGGAGTGGGCAGTGTGTGATTTGGGAACAGCAGCAGCTCCACAACCCACAAAGAGGGCAGGAAGGGTACTTAGTTACTTATGTCCTTTACTGTGGCATACAAGTGGATTTATGGATGTAAAACTCTCACAAAATGGAGAAATAGCTTGAAAATATCTCATCAAAGAAATGAAAGATAATACTAATAACATACACACAGAGTAAAAAATGACAAGGCAGACTTTTTGTCAACCACATTATAAGATAAAAATGCCACTTTAATCAGATCTCCTGAGCAGTCACATAAAAATATGTTAAGATGACTTTGAAATATTGAATTATTACCACTTCCTTAATGACAGACCTTTCCCTAAGTATAAAATATATCCTAAACTATTGGTAATCATGGTGGTCTGAAGGCATTATAATTATCATAACAGTAAAAACATCATTTAAAAATACTTCATGTTAAAATGATAGACAATATATATTATATATCAGGAAAATCATACTTAATTTACAAATTAATCTACATGTATTGGGCCTGCACAGTGAAACAAGGTTGAATGATAGGATGTGATACCAAATATGTGTGGAGCTCCTGCCAGGGAGCAGATATGCACAGTGTATTCGGAGGTGAGTGCAGAGGCAAATGAAACTTTATCTGAAGGGTTAGAACCCAGCCTACAGGAAATCAAGGCTGAAGGCTGAAGTCAAACAGGGCTTGAATGGGAGCACTTTCCAGGCAGGAGGCCAGGCAGAAGGAGCAAAGTCAAAGAGCGTGGCAAACTCAGATACTTGCAGGTCTTGCAGAGAGCAGCAACAGTGAGGAGATGGCGAATGAGATCCAAGTCTACAGTGTGAATAAGTGTCTGGTCAGAGGCTTCAACTGGGGCCTTGTGATGCTGAACTTCCAGTGTTTCCCATGGGAAGCAATCAAGCATCACCTTATTCAAAGAACTGGACAGACTGAGGTTTGGGTCTAAGCAATGCCACTTAACTCTGTGACCTGGACTAAGTAGTTCCTCTTTTATAATCACAGTTCCCTCATCTGTGATAATGATACCTATTTGATGAGATCTATTTGAAAGTCCCCAAGATGGTGTAGTCTTCTTAGCACAGAGTCTGAGCTGTGGCACATGCTCAGTTAGCAATAGCTAGGAAATGATAAGGATTTTCTAAGAAAAATGTTCAAGGAGCAGATTGGTGCATTGCCCCATGGGTAGCATGCATATTACATGAGAGTTAAGACACATTTTGCCTGCACATTCTATACTGAGCTTCTCATGGCAGCAGAAGAAAGGACTCTATATTGTAAGGAACAGATTAAGAAAGTGAGAGAGAGGGAAGGGACTTTTATGAGTCATGTTGGAATATGACAAAGTACTGAAGGAGTAAAATAAAGGCTAGAGAAATTCCCTGTAAAGTGCTTTTAAAAGGAGTTATCTAAAACCGAGTATGGTGGTGGATGCCTGTAATCTCAGTACTTGGGAGGCTGAGCTAGGAGGATCTCAGGTTCAGCAATTTAGTAAGATCCTCAGAGACTTAGCGAGATTCTGTTTCAATATAAAAAATAGGGCTGAGGATGTAGTTTGAAGGTAGAATTCCTCTGGGTTCAATCCCCAGTACAAAATAAAGAAAAAAAAAGGCAAAGATAAAAAGAGTTCATTGATCAGGGGAAAAAATAATGATCTTTGTCTTTTAGACTGGAAAATCTGGAATAAATCCCTGCCACATTCCACTGTCAGGACTGGCTTACCCAGGGTGAAACCAGGCTAGGGCAAAGGTCTCCACTGGTTTGTTCTAGTCCTGTGTCTTCAGGAATGCTCCCCGGAAGGCAGGGAAGCCCAGGAAGCAGTGTTTAAGATGAAGCAATGCTGGGGAGAATCTGTGATAACAAGGAGAAGAAAGGGTAATAAAAATCAAGAAAAATAAGATCATCTTTAGCTGTATGTAGTGGCACAGGCCTATAATCCCAGTATTTGGAAGGCTAAAACAGAAGGATTGCAGATTCAAGACCAGCCTCGAATTTATTGAGACTCTCAGCAACTTACCAAGATCCTTTGGGGGGGGGAGAGAGAGAGAGAGAGAGATTGAGTTATTTTATGTCAGGAAATTTTAACTTATGAAAATAATATAAAAAGTTAGACAAGGAGGTAGAATCCATCTCAGCTTTATGGGAAACCCAAAAGCTTTTCATAACTCAATCAGAGGCACTGTCATAGTTTCCTTGTTTTGACTACTGATTGAAAGATCTCAGAGGGCACAACCTGTAGCTTTCTTATCTGACTTCTTGTTCCTACCTCCAGCCACTCAGAGTTCATCACACACAGAGTGTTATATGTCACTGTGGATTCA
This sequence comes from Graphiurus murinus, assembly GCA_004027655.1. NCBI lineage: Eukaryota > Metazoa > Chordata > Mammalia > Rodentia > Gliridae > Graphiurus > Graphiurus murinus. Next base: position 14,836 of record PVLC010010539.1, on the reverse strand, counting down.
ACTGATTGTTCAACAGACACAGTCAATCCACACCAGCCTGAATTTTCTTTAAATCCTTACATGAAACATTTAGAGTTCAGGTTTTCTTTCCCTTATCTGTGCATCTGGTGAAACAGTCTAGCAATCAGACATTACCTGTGACTGCTCTTATTACAGTCATGGAGGGGGCGCATTTCAAGGCTATGGCTTGACTCTTGTAGTCAGTGCCAACACTAGATTTGACTTCTTTCTAGCTGCTATGGTCTGAGAAATTCCTCCTCCTCTTCTACCATGTGATGATACAGCAGGATGGTGTCACCTAAGAAGTGGGCCCTCACCAGAAACCAAATTTTTGGGCACCTTGATTCTGGACTTCCCAGGATCAGTTCCTACAGAACTGTGAGGTATAAATTTCTATTGCTTCTAAGCTATGCAATTTATAGTATTTTATTATGGCGTCCCAGAAAAATTAAGACACCAATTCAGCTCTTACCATAAGAAAACACATATTTTTTTTTGTTGGGGGAAGACTGTGCCAGACACTGGACAGTTTTCATGTCTACAGAGATTACTTATCATCATGTGACATGATGAAAAGTCTTCATCCTTGCTCTGTCATATCCTGGCGATATGATTTAGGGCAACTTAATTTCTCTGAATGTCAAATTTCTCATCTGAAAATGGGAACACAATGCTTACCTTAAAAGAGTGTTGCAAAGATCAAATAAGATGTTTGAAGTACCAAGATGGGTGCCTGGCATACATAGTGAATACAACAACTGCCAATTATTTAATTAAATTAGAATTTATCGGAATTTTCTGGAGAGGTTTTCTCCATGTGGTAAGAAAGATGACTCTAGAGTTGAACTATAGTCTTGGCTTTCATATCACTCTCCAGAGAACACTGATGAGCTATTTTGATTACATGCCCACTTTTAGAGCATGCCAGTTTCAAGAGTTGATGGAATACTTTGACCAGCTTACATAGTATACAAAATATGTGTCAGAAACAAGTAAGAAAAAGTAAATTACCACCCAAGTGCAATGGCACATGCCTGTAATCCCAATACTTGAGAGTCTGAGATAGGAGGATACAGGTTTGAGGCCAGCACATGATAACTCAGAAAGACCCTGTTTCAAAATAGAAAACAAAATGGCTGGAGGTGTAGCTCAGTGGTAGATGTACTCTGGGTTCAATTCCCCAATACCACACATACACAAAGTAAATGATCAGGAAAAATATTTTCTGCGTGACAATGAGACAAAATCCTTAGAAGCAATCGCAGTCAATGAGGATTTATAAAAATCTAACTGCACAAAGTTCTAGGAGATCTGCTACCTGGGTACTTCGAGTGAGCTAACTATCTATCTCTAATATCTATGACATGGCCAGAAAATCTTGGCGAAATCTGGATAAAGCAGTGAAGGGAACACGGCTGGGTGCATATCCTCACAGAGAGTTGAAATATAGCAATAATACACTGTGGGAATACACTTGGAGACACATGCAGAATGGAAGTCAAATTTTCATAGCCAATATAAATAATAAATAACAATAATATAATAGCAACACGTCTTTAATTTGCATTGTGTGACTATTCTAAGTAGTTTACATGTCATTTAATCCTCACAAGAGTCCTATGAGGTAGGGATGTAGAATTGATCTCAAGTTGACACCAATTAGAGGAAACAAAAATAATGAGAGAGTAAAAGGCCACTTATTGAAAGAAAAAACCTTTTCTCTAGTGAATTGCCACTTTCTTTTACCTACAGGAATGTCAATTTGGCACTATCTTTATCTAACAAAGCAATTATCTTTACATATTACCATGGATGTATAGTATGTTAGATTGGATGTGAGAAATCAAGTATGCTAACAACAGAAGGGATCTTCCAGATTATGATCATCTGCCTTAGAAACTGATATCATCTGGTGGCATTTTAAAAAATGCTGTCACTTTTAGCTTTATAGGATGAACAACTTTGTTTCTCTGTTGCTCTAGAGGGCAAAACATTTGATTTATGAGGTTGCTAAGAAATAAAACATTTTATATAACTAACACCCTCATTTAAATATATTTCTTCCTTTTCCAAGTTAATGGCAGAGATGACACTGAAGAGAATTAATGAAAAATTGTCCAGAGACAGATTATAGATATTTTACAACATCAGATTTGATAAATGATGTCAGCTAATCACCAATGAAACAATATATTTAAATACAGTTTAGCTTTACCTAGCACTTATATTATGTAAGGTGTTCTTGCTTCATTTGTCACTCTTTTAAGGAACTAGGTTGACAAGCCACTGTGTTACTCATTGCTCATGGCTACCTGATGATCCAAGTTGCTGTTTTACCCAGTGGAGATGAAAAACAGAATTGACCAGGGCAAACTAACTAATGGCAGTTATAAGTTGAGAGTTAGATTTCAAATCTGAATTTGAATTATTTTTGATAATGGGGATTGGAATCAGGGGCATTTCACCTCTGAGCTACACCCCCAGTCCTTTTAATTTTTAAAAAAATTTGGAAATACGGTCTCACTAAGTTGCTGAGACTGGTTTTGAACCTGCTATCCTCCTGTTTCACATCCCAGGTACTGGGATTACAGGCATGTGCCACCATACCTGACTTTAAATTTGCATACTTTAAAATTCATGGAGCCAAAGTGCTTCTCCTTATGGTAGTGAATTTATTCAAGTTCATATTTTTAAAGATATAAATTCTTTTCAATAAAGGTAAAAATAATTGTTTATTAATCTACCACTCTAGTGAAATTACATTATCATTATCAGTGAATAAATTATCATTCCCTAGTTCTTGTCTACATGCATATATTTTAGGTAAATGTAACACAGGTATATCAGATAGTCTCAGGCTTCAGGGACTACTTTTACTTTTATTTCCCAAGTACCAACAGTTGGAGTCATCATCCTACTTTGTTCTAGGAAGGGTAGCCCATTATTAGGTTCCCCTTACACAAAGTTTCTACATATCCCAAGGAAAGATTAGTTTTACAAATTCCATTCTGCTACATAAATAGCCTGGACCAACTGATGTGCTGATTCAACAACTGGCTCTTGAGAAAAAATAAAAGTTCATGTGTGATTGTTATTATTTTTACTGATACAAAGGATGTGTAACCACACAATTTACAATGATAATAACATATACAATTTTTTTGTGGTAAATTCCATATAATCATTGATTTTCACAGAATGCTTCCATTGATTTTTTTCCCCTGAGTTTTAGTACTCATAGACAACATATGGTTGAAATTAACAAGCAAGTATGGTTCTCACACAAATGTTGGTTGGTAATTGGCTTACATTAAAGAATATAGCAAAATTTTTAAAAATGTAAATGTATGTCAGAACCTCATCTGACAATTATAAGAGCAACTTATTGGCTGAAATAATTGAATAATAGGTTTTAAATACTAGAAGGATATTTTTGCAATGTTTTGTATTATTTATAATGTAATAGATACAGAAACACCACACTTAAAGCTTAATCTGCATTGGTAACCTTTCTATGTTTTTTTTCTTCAGTCTATAAAATCAATAAGAAAATAAATAAAATCATGTCTTGTAGCAATTGGGGATTGTGAATACAAATCCCTGTTGCTGACTTCAAGGTATTGACATAGATATGGTATTAGGAATACCTGTGTAGTAGCATTATATAGTATTTCCATAATACAGATTTTAGAAACAAGAACAACTAACAAGGACATAGGTGATAGGAAAATGTAACAACATAATTAGGACGTGATGAACTTTGAGTGTTTATTACCCTTATTTTTAGGTCAAAATACATTTAATCGTAATATTATATGATTTAACTTTTAATAAAGTATGCACTTATCAATTTTTAACAAAATATCTGAAAATTTAACAATTGGGCTTTAGATGCCACCACGAGCTAGTTTTAGCAGCGTACGTCCTAGTCCATGCTTCAACACAGAGTTCCAGTTCAAAGCCTCTTTGAAGGACCCTCTCCACCACTGCTACCCCACAGAATGATAGGGGAGGTTAAGCTCAGGAGATTTTTCAAAAAGGAAATAAAATCTAACTGCATTGAAGACAAACTCACTATTATGCAGAACAGTTAAACTCCACATATCTTCCCATTTCAGAGAAGTACTTTTTCTCTACTCAGTATAACTGAAAGGACTGGCCAAACGTCCTTTCTAGACAAGTAGTCATCTTCTTCTAAGACAAACTCTGGCTTCCACTTCAGAAGGTAGATCCTGTGTATAAAATATTAAATAGGTCTCCCTTTGTTTATACCCAGTATTTGCTTTTAAAATATATACATCTAATCTATGTCCTAATGGGCTCAGTCAAATTGTCAATGAGATTTTAATTATATTGGAGATAGTATGTACTCTATATTTAATCTAACATTTTCCTGTGTTGCATTTTTCACATACAATATTATAAACATCTCCCTACTGTATTTGTAATTTTCACATTAGTGGCTGCATATAACATAAAATACTCCCCACTCACTATAGTAATTTCTATTGAAGTTCATTTACTCATTTAACAAAACTATATGGAGAACCTCTATGCCAGGTGTTTTGCTACAGACCGATGGAAAATGGTGCATAAAACCATCCTGGTCCCCTTCATGTATCTCAGTCTATTAGGGAAGATAAACATTACACTGAACACACAAATAGTTACAAACTGGAATAGAAGCCATGTGTGTTGGTGGGGAAGGTTCAGCATATATTGGGGAGATGAGCAGAAGCAAGGTCATGTAGGTCATTTTTAAGAAGGTTATATTTTAAACTGTGTGTAACAGGAAGGTTTTTAATAGAGGTGAGATGGAATAGAGTTTACATTGCAGGGAGGTGGGTACTGGGGATTGAACCCAGAGACGTTATACCTCTGAGCTAGACTCCCAGTCCCTGAAGCTTGCTATCTGAAAAGCACATAACTCTATCCACCTAGTTTTTCAAACCCTCTAGGAAAATCACTTCCACATCATGCCAGTTCTAACACCAGTAGATATCTCAGATGTCTTCACTTTGCTGTATAATCACAGCACCATCCTGACCCTACTGCCAGCATCTTTCTAGCCTTCAGAGCAATCATTCACTTTTGTTCTTTCTCTCATGCCAATTTGTTAGAAGATCAAACATTTATGACTTAAAAATTAAACATATTCAGCATTTAAATGTGTAGTAAGATGAGGTTAATCTTGGTATTATTTTCTTTTCTGATGACTAACACACAAAATCAATTTAAGGTCCTAGAAAGAAAATTAAAGAATCCAAGATAGGTAACAAGATATACAAGAGATGAAACAGCTCTGGAGATGACTATAGGGCAGGAGGAAGGAAAATTCAAAGGAATTTCTGTCAAGTAAAGGATCACTGGAAATTTATCATGTTATGAAATTTTGCAAGGACAACCTAGTTATTGTCATAAAAATGATTGGAAATTTAAAGTTTCCTGTATGCAATTTTATCCCTATTTATTAAAAGTGACTTTTCCTTAAACCAGAAGAGATACTAGGGGTTAAGTAGAGTCATGGAGGAAAAATCTGGTTATAAGTGACTTAGTTTATATTGAAGTTTTATCTTAGATGATCTAAGTTATGAAGTCTGAAAAAGTTGCAGACATTCTAGCTTCTATTCTACAGAAAGTAGTGTTTTTTCTATGTGACACCACAAATGTGAACATATCTGACTTAGTTATTCTGGTTACTGGTACTTCTTTCCTGATCTGTGTACTCTGGGACATAGAATCTTGCTTGTGACTGTTATTTGGGACCCACAAATTCAAAGACTTCACTTGAACAACATCTTTACGGGGGACTTCAGGAGGACATCTAATCCTTATACTTAATTATACAATTAATTCAGCAAATTGCACGTAATATCGTAAAAGTGCAATATTTGAAAGTTTAGTAGTCTTTGATTCTCTTATGTGAACTGTAGAAAAAATAATACTTAATTCACAGAATTTCTTGAAGATTAAAAGGAGTTCTATTTATTAACTATTTTGCACTGTGCTTATAATGAAATGAATGACTAATTACTGAAAAATAATATTTTTATTTTATTTACTAAGAGCTGTTTTGTCATTCTGTTATTTATCTTGAGTTTTTCCAAGAGGAATTTGTTGAAATCTTTCTTTCCTATGTCTTACTAGATTGTAATCTTTTTGTTACTTTATACAATGGTGTCTGTTTTTTATATTATATTGGAAACTTTTCCCACACAGATTTCTGCCAGACTATCATTTATTGAGTCTCAACCAAGGGTTACAGGATGTTTAAAAAAGACTATTTCTGCTGTTGTTTTGGCCAAGGCTCCAAACTAGCAGGTGCAATTGTTCTTGTATGATATATTGAGGTATAAGTCTATGTAGAATTTGCAAAAGAGGTTTCAAACTCCAGTTATTACCTTTGAAACAACACTAATCCTTAAAATAAAATTAAGAGGCAGCAATTAGAGAATGTCTGTGGGAAAAGTCCATTGGAGAGATGAGGCATTTTGTTCTCCTATCATCCCTTTCTCTCTATCCATACTCACCACAAGCTATGTGAGAGAAGCCACAAGTACACCATTGAGACTGGTTCATGCAATTTGAAGCCCTTGGTCAGGCATAGAGAGGCCTAAAGTTAGGAGTGCATGACTGGCTAGTTGTGTCCACAGCGGAGTGAGGAGAGGTGGCAGTGTGGAGCTTACACATCCAGAGTTTGTCTGAGCACAGGTTGGGTTGCCAGGGGAACAGGTGTAAAAGATAAAATCTGCCAGAGCTGTTTTTAAATGCCTGTCTCCAAGAAGGAAGAGTGATGAGTCCTTAAAAGGAGAGTCTGCAGGGAGGAGTCTCAGATGGGGACATTTAAAGGACTAGGCAGATGAGGCTTTGCTCTGGTTATGGGAATTCAGGTGACAGATCCCAGTAATTATGCTGCCCACGAAGAGCCTAAAATAAGAGTCCAAACTTCTGCCAAGTCCAAGAGAGTTACTTTTATACTTGTACAGGAAACCAGGGCTACATTAGTATTGTCAGTTAAGCAATAACCTTTCCTGCTCTTATGTAATTTTGTTAGCTACTATGCTGAGGACCCTGTACAGATCAGGGAGTGATAGAAAAAAAATGTGGAAGAGTGAAAAGTAACTCTCACCATCTTCCTGGATGAGTGGGGAAGAAGCCCTAAGTTTGAATATCTTTATCATGCTGAAATGGACTTGCTAATTGCTGACAAGAGACTACTTGACGATTAATAACTTCTGTGTTTGTGCACCTACATGTGTGCCTACTTGTACATATGATATATGTATATCATTAAAAGATATTGGACAAGTTATAGAGGCTGCCTTAGGTTGTATGTAACAGCTGTGGAAGAAGAAACCACACAGAATGGAGTTGACTACCCTGAGTGGGTGGCTTCTTCATTTTCCCATTGAATGCCTATTTATTCATTGTATTGCTTATGTTTGTGGGCCAAGGGTGTTTATTTCCCAGCACTGTGCCAAAGGTCTGAATAATATTCACAACCTTTTTTGAGCACTAACTCCATGCCAAGCACATGATGTTTTGCCTGCTTCCAACAGAACTTTCCAACTGGTGTTCATTGTTACATATCTGCTTTTCCAGGACCAGTTCTCTCGATTTCTACTTCCATAATTTCCAGTAAATTGTTCTGGTCTACAACATTTCTTGTTTAATTGTTCAGCTTTTTCATTAGACGTAAGATGTGTGAGTGCAGGGTTTCATGGTGTGGCAGACACAGTTATAGTCAATAGGTTTTTTCATAATTTTGTCATTTAGTGACATAATATCTAGGGAGTTACCTTGAAAGAGAGAAATGTGAGGTTCACGGGTAACAATGTGCCTACATTCCATAAGCTGGTGGGTGGTGATGGTAGAATGCAAACCTTGAAGTAAGTCCTCCTAATTCCAGGGAATGTGAGAATTTATATGGCAATTTTCCCTGACAGGAGCAACTTGATTAGTATCTAAATATCTCTTGGTATTGAAAAAAATCTCAAGATTTTATGCCACCGAAACAAAAAATGATAAAGGATTCTATACCTTTTATGGATTATAGAATAGAATGTGTAATGTTACCTTAAGTTGTAACACAGAATTCCAGTAAAATATTTTTGTTTTCTTCTATTTTTAGTACATATTAGCTAAACAGGATAAAGATTTCCATTGTGGTATAGTCATACATGCATATTACTTTGATTATTTCTACCCCAGCTATCCACTGTTACTTCCATAATTTTGTTGGTCATGGCTGGGTTGTTTGTTATCTGTTTATTAAAAATTTAAATGTTTTGAGCTAGGCATGGTAGCCTATAATCCCAGTACTTGGGAAGCTGAAACAGGAGGATAACAGGTTCAGGGCCAGTCTCAGTAACTTAGCAAAACTCTCAGCAAATAGAAAAATGCTGTTTCAAAATAAAAACAAAAAAGGGCTGGGGGTATAGTTTGGAGGTAGACTGCCCCTGGGTTCAATTCTCAATACAAAAAAAAAATTAAATGCTTTGTATATTTTAAATTAGTAAGTGGAATACATATTCATTTTTCATCCTACTTTAAAAAATAATGAAATCCCCTGGAGTTCTTGTCTGTACCAATGTGGATGACAAACCAAAAGTGAGGTCAGATTTTAAAAATGCAATTCCAACTACTCTAGCCCTTTCTAAATTCTCAAGATCTAAATACTGTACAACAACTGATGCTCAATGTGAGAATTGTTTAGATTAATTCAATTTAGAACTTATATCCTTAGTGTTACTCATGTTTAAACCAGTATGTTAGGTGACATGGAAGGCGAAGTGGTAAAGAATCTGTAGATTCTATACTTCAGAAGTTTATACTCGTGATGATAACAAAAAGTTAAACATTAAATAAAGAGAAAATAAAGAATTCAAAAACTAAGAGGAAGAAGGTAAGGAAAATAGGAAGTTACAATAAATACAATAGAATACAACTTTCCAGAGTTGAATTGGGACAAGTTTTTAATTGAAAGAGCCCATTTGGTACAAAGTAAGATAAATAGCAAAGGACATTCGTGGTGCATTGACACCTTTCTCTTTGTCTCCGTGCTTCCACTCTCCATTATTTATTACTTTCTAACGTGCGGATGATAGTATCTGGTCTCCATGTATTGGGACTTTGCATGGGTTTGACTAATGGGAGCCCAAGTTGAGGATGGGAAGGAGGCCGACAGACAGAATGTCCCAGCTCCAGGTGGTGTCTTTTTGGGCTGATTGTGCCCTTCAAACATGGGTCCCTGCTGTTCTTTTCTATGTATTTCTCTTTTTAGGTTTCTGAAGAGCCTCTCCTTCCCTATCTCTTTGAGTTTAGAGGTGAAGAGAGCTCTGCAATGACTGATCCCAAGTGATGGCATTATCATTATTCCTGGCAGTTTTTCTTTACCCCCCCCAACACCCTGGGCAATACACTCCACATTCAGTACTTCTCAATAACTTTATTAATTTGACTATACATTTGTTCTTATTGGTCTTTGGTTTATACATTGAAGTAGAGCATCGTGAAATTTCAAAATATCAAGGTGAAAAAGAAGCCCCTTAAAGCTTACCGAGAATACAAAATCAAAATAAAACAGATTGCCTACAATGGCAGGAGGGGCAAGTTAGCAGAAACTCTCAAAAATACTGGCTCTCCCATGACAACAGAAAAATGCCAAGAAGTTATGTAATGAAAATGACTTTAGACAAAGGAGGAGGAGATACTCCAGTGGAAAGATGAAAAGAGTTTAGGGAAGGGGAGAGGAAAGGACTTGATGAAGGAAACAGTTCAAATAATGTGATGTGCATGCACGGAATTATCAATACTATTTATAGGGAAGGGGAGAGGGTGGGGTAGAATTCAGAGGAAACACACCAAGAGCTATGTGTATGTGTATATTTTTGATGATATATAATTACAGTGTACCGATAAAATTATACTTTAAATCCTAATTTCAGCTAAACTATTTTAATGGCAAATTATGACTTATACTCTTTCTCTGACATCTCCATGCACTCTTTTTAAGAATGGATTCTATAAAAAAGGTTGGTGAAAACTAAGAAAAGAAGAGAATTCAGGAAATTAAGAGACTAAACCAAGAGCATTGTTAAAGTAGATCTTACAATGGCAATTTGTGCAGCCAGTCTAGAAAACAATGGTTGTAAATTATAAAGAAAGTCTTCATGAAAAACAATGGAGTAGGTTATGGGCAACAGAGAGAACAATTACAAGCCCCAAACACGGCAATATTCGTAAAATAACAACAATATTTATAAAGAAAAAAAGAAATGGAACCAAACAAAAAATTACATCATAAATTCATGATCCCAATAAGAAAGAAACAAAAGATATTGGGTGATTAACAATAAGGTACAAGGCAAGTGCATCTATGTGATATTGGCAGTAAGAACATTCTTTGCAAGGGAGGGGAGGTTAATTGAGAGGAAGGAGCACTGATATCCTCACTGTGAAAGTTTACCAGTCAAGGTACACTTCTCAAAATTGGCGAGCAAGATTGATAGAAATCTAAAAATTTGGAAAAGGTGACTAGGAATATGGAAAACAGGGTGAATAAGATAAAATATATTATTTTATAGCAGGCATCAAGATATAAAAATCTTATGATTCAATAAATAAAATAGCTGATATTTGGTAGTGTTAATACCTACAAATGATTAAAAAGAGGTCAGGTAGTTTAGTCATGGTGTGCCAGGCAAGATAAGATGGGAAGAAACAGTTGCTTTTCAAGATGGTTCCTTTTGTACTGTAGGTTTTATCCCAATGTTTTAAAATTTGCACAATAATTGCATATATTTGTGGGATGCAATGTATTATTTTAATACACTGTTATATCTATTGCCTCACATATTTGAAATTTCTTTGTGGCAGGAGCATTCCAAACCCCTCTTCTACCTATTTTGAAGTACTTAATACATAATTGCTAGCTATTGTCACCCTGCTGGACAACAGAACTCCTGAATTTGTCTATATCACTTAATTGTAACTTTATACTCACTGACCAACTTCTCATCCTTCCCTCTTTGTATTTTATTATTTTATGCTTTTACTATATGGTTATTTATTTTGGTACTTAAAATAACTAAAACATTCAATAAGTGCACGCAAATAAATACAATAAAAGACATAAAAGGTAACACGATAGAGAAAGGATAAATCATACTAAGGAAACGATCATTTTGGGCTGCAAGAGTTAAAGAAATAAAGAAACTGTCATCAGTCAGGTGATTTTTTAAGCAAAAGCAGATCTTATACAATAAAAAAAAATCATTTTAGTTGTGTGTGTATGTGTGTGTGTGTGTGCTGTGTCTACTGTGAATGAGTATATTAGATACGTAACAAAAGCTATCAGTTTGTAAAAGAAATCAACAATGTCTTTTCCTTTGGGTATAAAAGCCAAACTAAATTAAATTGTGGTTAAATTACTCCTTTAAAATCACTTTTGTACATTAAACACCTAGCAGGTTAAGTGGTACAGAGAAAGTACTTGGTAAATGCAGGCAAGCTAATTAGTTAATAAACGTGTTGTGATGAATCATTAAGTGTTCAAGAAATTAGTTAAGGAGATCATACACATTTTCAAAAAGAAAGTCATGGCTTGGTATATAAAATCCATCAATATACAATGCAATCAATGTGCCCTAGAGGGGGAAAGCTCTCACCCAAAGAGAGCCAATGCTAGAATACAAGGCCATTATTAAATTGGTGTTTATAAACCATCAAATAGATGAGGAGGCTCAGTTAAAACAAACAAACAAAAAACAGGTATGTGGTGAGCTGCTTGTCTCTGGTCTTTGAATTCACATTATTTCAGATATTAATTGGAGAGAGGTTTAAGGTAAGGTAACACGCAACCATGTTGAGGAAGCTCAGATTTAGTATCCAAAATACAAAAACAAGGTAGAACAAGAGCTGAATTCTAGGAGTAAGCAGTCAATTGGATTCTGTCTGGCTTCTCTTGATAATGGTTACCTGAGGCTTACTTGAACTTAATTAAAATAAGTTGGGAAGTATTACTCTCTGTATTTCTACCTTCTGACTGTAGGTTTTACAGAGGAAAAGGACTGATTAGTTTCACATAGGTCTTTATTTGGCTGGAAACATATCTACTGTGTTTATTGTAGTATTTCTGTGCCTATCCCATTCTTGTTCTGGAATAGGTTTTTATTGATACTGTTTTGGATGAAGGAAACAATTCCCAATGTTTCAACTTCATTAAATCACTTGAAAACTGGCTTCAGTTTTCTCTGCTTGAATATCTTTGGTGATGGTGATCTCATTTGGGCTGTGACATGTGGGGAAAGATCCCCAGAGAGGAGGCGGTAGCCCCGCCCGATGGAAAAGAAAAAAATGCATCAAAGATGGCGCAGAGGGGAAGTGATGAGGGTGGAGGCTTAAGAGTGTTTACCAGAGACCAGGATTGGACAAGGGATGTCTCCTCAGTGTGATCAAGACATTGATAGGTCCCTGGTAGTGTGATCAGCGTGTAAAAAGGCATGACCAAGATGACCTTTACACTGATTGGCCCTGCAAGGAGACACTCCTCTTGCTCTCTCTATATAACTCTTTGCCCCTCATGTAATAAACGGATGAGTCCTCCGATGCTCAGTCCTCACCGTGTGTTCATTGTGGCGCGACCTTCCTTTTCTGCAGGGAACCCCCTTTTTCGGGGTAGACGCTCCAGGGAGATGGGGTAGGGGTCCCCTTCGTCGGGAGGACCCCACAGCTGGTGTCTCCACTCGGTTTCGTCCTACAGTTTCGGCCTACCTGTTCCCTGGAAAGAACGTGAGTATCTTCGCCCCACAGCTAAGCAGTCTACAGGGGAAGGTAGACCCATATAGAAAATGGGTAACACAATGGAAAAAAATATAGAGTCAGCCTTTAAGGATATGCTTAGGAGTGAAGGGTTAGAACTGTCAGACTTACAGGAGGATGAGGTCTCGAGGGAGGTGGTCGATCTGGTGTCATGGGTCACTTCGGGAGACCTTTTTTCTTTCGTTAGGGTATGTTTTGGGGGCCATAGTTCTTCCTCGGCTGTCGGTGAGGGGGACTTCCCAGGCCCAGAGGAGGGGGCGTGGTCGGCCTTCGATGCCGAGGGAAAAGCCGAGCTGTCAGGGATTCCCTTGACCCAGGGGGCGCAAATCCGCTAGATATCGAAAAGAGTAGGGAGCCCCCTAGAGGCCTACATCCTTCCCTGGCCTGGAGCGCCTCGGCCCCCCCAGAGGAGTTAGGGATTCCCAAATCTAAGGCAAGCCCCCTTCAGGGAGGCATGCCCTGCTGCCAGGGACCTCCCCCCTATGGCCAGGGAGAATCCCCACCGCAGGCTTCTCTGGTAAATTAAAGAAGGCAGTTAGTGAGAATGGGCCTAATTCCCCCTGGGCTGAGACTATTTTACAAGGATTGGCTCACCAACTTGGTAAAAACTTCAGCAACTTTTTGAGACCCTGTTTCAAAATAAAAAATAAAAAAGGGCAAAAGATCTAGCTTGGAGGTAAATTGCCCCTGAGTTCAAACCCCAGTTCCCCTCCAAAATAATACTAGCTACATTGGAACAACAGGCATAAACCAGGGAACATGTTTCAAAAAAATTGGGTATAGAGCCACTCTGAGAATGGAATACCAAAATTTACAAGAAAATTTAACAAGCTACTGAGACTTGACCAGTAGTGAATTCATTGTCATCTGTCTACTGGTTACTAAAGTGATATTTGTTTAAATGGATCGATTTCCATATAATAGATATCCATTTCATAACACAAGGATGTAATATGGTTTCTGAGAATGTCGATTGCATAGGTTTTACTTCTGTATCTAAAATTCTGAATGTGTCAGGTTAAGACAAACAATGGACCCTGTTTTATGAGTAAGGCTACACGAGAGTTCTTAGACATCTGGCATGTCCAACATATTACGGGCATCCCATATAACCCTACAGGGCAGGCCATAATAGAAAGAGCACACCAAAGTCTTAAAAAACCAGTTTAAACTTTAAATATCCTAAATTTTTACAAAAACTAAGATGTTCCCCTGGTCAAACATTGGCGGCCCTTAATGACAGCTGAACCACAAGAAGTACAGTGGAGGGATCCCCTCACAGGGCAGTGGCACGGCCCTGACCCACTGCTTACTATTGGAAGAGGATATGGATGTGTATTTCCTCAAAATGAACCCAAACCCCTTTGGCTGCTGGCAAGAAACATAAAACTAATCCCACCAAATCAGGGCCATTATGGCCCTGAACCAATGTCTCCCATTCCTCCACAGGATGAAGATGCTGTTATCGATGGCCCTGAGCGTGGAACTAACTCGGATAAAGGATCCTTGCGGCTCGCTTCCTGGACCTCATCCTCAGCCACCAAACTCCTCTCCCCTCCGCCTTTGACCTCTATGAGAGAGATGCCATCACTTCAAACTGGACCCCTGGGGAGCCCTCCTAATAGCTAGAGTGGTAGTCAATGACGGGTAAGATCCCCTGAAAGATGGGGACAACCTAAGATAGGCACACTCTCAAAGGAGGAGCCACCCTCATAAAAAAAGGGGGGGGGGAATTGTGGGGAAAGATCCTCAGAGAGGAGGCGGTAGCCCCACCCGACGGAAAAGAAAAAAATGCACCAAAGATGGCGCAGAGGGGAAGTGAGGAGGGTAGAGGCTTAAGAGTGTTTACCAGAGACCAGGATTGGACAAGGGTTGTCTCCTCAGCATGATCAAGACATTGATAGGTCCCATAGTGTGATCAGCGTGTAAAAAGGCATGACCAAGATGACCTTTACACTGATTGGCCCTGCAAGGAGACACTCCTCTCGCTCTCTCTATATAACTCTTTGCCCCT
>PVLC010010538.1:30920-50165 GCA_004027655.1 Graphiurus murinus | reverse complement strand
AAAGTACAGAACTGAGCCAGGCATGGTGGCGCACACTTGTAATCCCAGCATTCGGAAGGCTAAGACCTGAGGATCCGGGTTCGCGGCCAGCCTCAGCTACCTAGTGAGGCACTCTGCAACTTAGCGAGACCCGGTTTCAAAATAAAGAATAAAAAATAGGGCTGGGGATGTAGCTCAGAGGTAGAATGCCCCTGAGTTCAATCCCCGGTACTGCCCCTGAGTTCAATCCCCAGCACCAAAAAAAAAAAAAAAACAAAAAAACAAAAAACTCTCAAAAACCTAGCAAGACCCTGTTTCAAAAACAAAAAATAAAAAGGGGTAGAGGTGTAGCTTGGAGATAGAATGCCCTTGGATTCAATCCCTAATACCACAAAAATAAACAAATAAACAAACAAGAGAGGCTCAGTGGTAGAGCACTTGCCTAGCATGCAGGAGGATCTGGGTTCGATGGATCCCAGCTAAGCAAAACAAAACAAAGTGACCTCGATGCTATGGCTCTCAATACCAGACTGCTGTGGGGCATCTCACTCTCCCAGAAAAGGATCCTTCTTATTATATTTCAAATAACAGTATTATTGAAATGTACATCACATACCACACAATTTAAAGTGTATAATTCAATAGCTTTTGGTATAGTCAGAGTTATACAACCATCACCACAACCATTTTTAGAGCATTTTCACCAATTCAAAAAGAAACCCAATACTTTTAATCATCTCCCAAGCCCCAACATCCACCAATCTACTTCCGTCTTTCCAGATTTCCCTGTTCTGGACATTTCACATAAATGGACTCATGCAGTATGTGGCCTTTTGTGACTGGCTTCTTTCACTTAGCAAAATGTTTTTAAATTTCATCCATGTTGTATGTATCCATGTTTCATTCCTTTCTATGGTCTAATAATATCCCACTGTCTGGATATACCACCACGTTCTATTTATCCATTTATCCTCTGGAAGACACGGTGATTCCACCTTTTGGCTATTAGGAATAATGCTGCTATATACACTGGTGTGCAAGTTTTCTTGTGGATACATGTTTTAATTTCCCTTGGTTATGTACCTAGGAGTAGAACTACTGTGCCAAAAATAAACCATGTTTAACTTCTTGTGAAATTGTGTTTTCAAAAGTAGACGCATTCCCCATTCCCCAGTTATATATTTAGTTTCCAATTTCTCTGCATCTTCAGCAACACTTGCAACTGTCATTTCTTTTTCTTTTTCTTTTTCTTTTTCTTTTTTTTTTTGTGCAGTACTGGGGATTGAACTCAGGGGCATTCTACCTCTGAGCTATAACCCAAGCCCTATTTTTTATTCTTTATTTGGAAACAGGGTCTCACTAAGTTGCGGAATGCCTCACTAAGTAGCTGAGGCTGGCCTCGAACCCGGATCCTCCGGTCTTAGCCTCTCAAATGCTAGGATTACAAGCATGCGCCACCATGCCCAGCTTGTCATTTCTATTTTGATTTGCATTTCTCTGATGACCTTTTCATGTGCTTACTGGTTGTTTGTGAATCTTCTTTAGAGGTATGTCTATTCAGATCCTTTGCCCAGTTTTTGTTTTCCCTTGTTCATTTTAAAAATGAATTGTCTTTTTAAGAGTTGAGATGTAAGTTCTTTAAATGTTCTAGGTTGAAGTCCCTCATCAGATATACGACTTACAAAAAAATTCTCCCATTTTGTGGGTTGCTTTTTCACTTTCTTGGTAGTACCTTTTAATGTATAAAAGTTTCTTCTAATTTTGATGAAGTACAACTTGTCTATTTTTTTCTTTTATCGTTTGTTCCCTCTTTTGGTATTTTATCTAAGAATCTATTGCCTGGGTGTAACTCAGAAGTAAAATGCCCCTGAGTGCAGTACCCCTCTTCCAAATGGTGTTTGGCATGCAGTAAAAGCTCAACAAGTACTTGCTGAATTAATCAAAGCATAAAAGGGTGAATGAACAAACTGAAGAATTTCTGGCTAATTTCACTGAAGTCCCTTAAGGGTGAACGACAGCTCGGGAGTCTTTGTTTTTGTCCTCAGCACCCAAAACAATCCAATAACTGCTTGGTGGCTGCTTGACACAGGAATCCGTGGCTAATTCATTCATCCAATCAAAGGAACCCTGCTTGTTTTTCATGAAGCACAAAGCATCTATGCCACCGGTTGGTTTTTTAAATAACATCTTTATTGAAATATAATTCACATATCATAGGAATCATCCACTAAAAATGTACAATTTGGTGGTTTTTAGTATATTTACAAAAGTATGCAACTCTCATCAATATCTAACTTCAGAAAATTTTCATTACAAAAGAAACCCTATATTCATCAGAGGTCACTCCCTATCCCCTAGCAAGCACCAATGTACTTTATCTCTATAGATTCCCCTGTTCTTTGCATCTTATATAAATGGGATCATACAGTATGTGATTCTTTCTGGCTCTCCTCGCTTGGCACATGTTTTCTTTTTCTTAAGTACTGGGGATTGAACCCAGAGGCATTCTACCTCTGAGCTGCACCCTCAACCCTATTTTATTTTTTACTTTGAAACAGGGTCTCATAGTTTGCTGATAGTCTCACTACTTGCTGAGGCTGTCCTTGAATCTTCGGTCTGTCTCAGACTCCCAAGTACTGGGATTACAGGTGTGGGTCACCACACCCAACTATTAGCACTTGTTTTCAAGATTCATCCATGTGTGCAGGCAACAGCACTTCATTCCTTTATACCGCTGAACTCTGTTACATTTTATGAAGAGATGACAGGCTGCTGCTGGTTTAAAACTGTTTGTATGGTCCAAAGGAAAGTGGCCAAGTAAGAATGCTGAGTAGCAAGTATCATAGGTTTATGAGAAATTCTAACCCTGACTTTGTGTGTTGTCCAAATCAGTTTAGAAGTTGAGCATGGTGGCGGATGCCTTCAATCCCAGTACTTGGGAAACTGAGACAGGAGGACCACCGGTTCAAGGCCAGCTTCAGCAAGTTAGCAAGATTCTCAGCAACCTAGTAAGACCCTGTTTCAAAACAAACAAACAAACAAAAAAATTTTAAAAGGGGCTGGGTTATAACTCAGAGGTAAAAGACCCCTGGGTTCAACCCCCAGTACCAAAAGAAAAAACAAAAAAATCAAATCAGTTGAGGATTTTCTTTGGACTGCCATTAGAATCCACCACCAGGTTAAGAAACTAAATTCAGCCGGGTGTGGTGGCCCATGCTTATAATTCCAGTACTTGGGAGGCTGAGACAGACAGATCGAAGGTTTGATGGCAGCCTCAGCAACTTAGCGAGACCCTGTTTCCAAATAAGAAATAAAATCAGGCTGGGGGTGTAGCTCAGAGATAGAATGCCCCTGGGTACAATCCCCAGGGCCACAAAAAAAATTTTAAAAAGCATAAAAAACTGAATTCAGTGTGAAATGGCTCATCTCAGGCAGATGAGTCACTAGAATATAAAAAAAAAACCACTTTACCATCAGTTAACACTTTCTGTACCAATCACAGGGTATTTTATATCCTTCATTTTATTTTAATCCTCTCAACCCAGTAACTAGCACTGTCATGATGCCCATTCTACAAGTGAGCAAATAAAGGCAGGAAGAGGTGAGATAACTTGCCCAGCCCAGTGTGGTGGCACATGCTTGTAATCCCAGGACTTGGGGGGCTGAGACAGGAGGATCGCAGGTTTCTGGCCAGCTTCTGTGTAGCTTGGAGGTAGTATGCCCCTGGGTTCAATCCTAGTAAGAACTGCCCGGGACAGTCGCACGGTCTGTTCACTGCTATACTCAGTCAAAAGACACCAAAAAATAACTTCAGGTAAGGGAACAAGACTTTTGGTAAACCCTGTTGGATGTCTAGCATTTCTTTAACTTACTACCCTCTTGCTTTTCACCCCTGAGGTCAGGGCAGAGCTGACCTGTGCTCCAGCTGCAAGGAGACCAACGTGTGAGAGGGGCACCCCAAGTCACCCATCTCAGCCACTGTGATCCATTCAGGATCGCATGACCCAAGTCAGCCAGTCATGGCCGTCACTGGTCCTCTGGGGAGCTCTCTGCTTGGAATCCGTAGTTAAGGGGTGAGCTGTCAGCCTGGTGCTGCAGAAACTGTCTCTAGGGGAGAGGTGGCCTATGCATGAAGCCAACAGGAAGGAAAGAAAGAGACAGAGGAACTCACCCACATGCACACAGAAGCCAACAGGAAAACTAGAATTTCCCCTCTTCACTTAAACTGATTTGAGTCTTTCCCTGAGCCACAACCAGAAGACTCAGTATTCTTTATTTAATAAAGTTCAGACCAGGCACAGTGGAGCACGCCTATAATCCCAGTACTTGGGAGGCTGAGACAGGAGGATCACAGGTTCAGAACCAACCTCAGCAACACAGTGAGGTTCGCTATTAACTTAGTGAGACCCTGCTTTTAAATAAAAAATAAAATAGGGCTAGGGGTATATCTCAGAGGTAGAATGCCCCTGGGTTCAATCCCCAGCACCACACACACAAAAAAGTTCAGTATTCTTTATTTAGGGAAGGAGTCCCCCCAGATACCTATTTTTCCTCTATTACAAAGGAAATATGTTATCCCCTTTGGTCTCAGCTTGGTTTCCCAATTCACAGCTAAGGGGTGTGGTCACCTCATTACAGAGTGGCCGGAGCTGTAACCTGTGAGCTTGCCCCATTTTACATGGCCAGCTCAGAGGTAGGGTGTTGGGGTGGGATGAGAGAGCCTGCCTCGCCTTCTCTCTCTCCTCTGCTTCCTCCTCCTGGAAGATCACAGACATGCCAGGGAATTCTGAAAAACTCAGCATCCTTCCTCTGGGGACTGGGTTTACACCTTTAAGCCCGCAGGGTAGCTCCTTGATTGGCCACAATAGCTAAGAAAGGCCCCCCCAAAAATTCTTACAAAGCTAGTTATTAAATGACAGTAATGATTCTCCTGGCAGAACCCACTCTAATTCTTATGGTCCTGATTAGGCACGCTGGGTTGGGATTATCATGCCCACTTTACAGACGAGGAAATGGAGGTTCAGAGAAGTAAAGGGACTTCTTCAAGGTCACAAAGAGAGTGAGTAGCAGCACCAGAAACTTATCCAATGTTCTGTATTTGTCTTGTTTCTTTTGTTCCCTTTAACTTCAAGTTCATTTCCTTTCTGCAGCACTAGGCTTCCCTCCAACTTCCTCTTCAAATCTTTGGTCTCAAAACTGCCTTCCTGCTCCCGGGGCCTCCTGCTTACAACTTCTCCCTACATTTCCCATATCCATGGAAGCCAGGAGGAGCACTCTTCAAGAGAAGGCTCATTAAACAAGGCCCTGGCAACTCTCTACTTTCTATTGACAGCCATTATTACCAGCAAATAATGAAAACAAACACAGGGACAGATGTCTCTGGAGTGCACGGCCTGCGCTGGAACACAAGGCAAACAAATGCTGCCTACCTTTGCCCTGCTTGGCCACTGGGCTATGAAGGCATTCCCTCCTATCTGAAATCCAGCCCCCGTGCCCACTGCGAGAATTCTACACCTTCATCAGAAACCCAACCAGAACACTAGCCACACAGGCATCAGATGAAGATAACCCCTGGGATAATCCAATCGTCCTTCCAGACAGGAAAGCCGAGACAACATAAATGCTACAGAAGAAAAATGTCTTCCTTTGGCTGGAACATGGGACTATATCTATTCAGGGCTACCAAATAACTACAACCACACTATACACTCTTTGCTTTGCATAATGGTACATCTAAAAGTTCCCAGTAAGATGCTTTTGTTTTTGTTTTTTGCTTCTTCTTTGGTAAAGACAATGCTAAGAACTATGAAAAAGAAACAAAGAAATATCTTTATATACCCTTAAAAGCCTGTAATCTGATTGGTACCTACAGTATCCTTAGTGATAAATAAGGCGGGTGGGTTATGAATGTGGCACAGTTGGTAAAGTCTACTGAGTAAAAAAAGAACACACACACATAAAACATAAACAATGGCCAGGCGTGGTGGCGCACACTTGTAATCCCAGCATTCGGGAGGCTGAGACCGGAGGATCCGGGTTCTCGGCCAGCCTCAGCTACCTAGTGAGGCACTCCGCAACTTAGTGAGACCCGGTTTCAAAATAAAGAATAAAAAATAGGGCTGGGAGTGTAGCTCGGAGGTAGAATGCCCCTGAGTTCAATCCCCAGTACCGCAAAAAAAAAAAAACAAAAAAAAAAACCCATAAACAATGCTTATGAGTCCATAAAACAATATCCAAAGAGGAAAGAGCTAATTAAAAATGGGATGATAAGCCGGGCGTGGTGGCGCACGCTTGTAATCCCAGCATTTGGGAGGCTGAGACCAGAGGATCCGGGTTCGCAGCCAGCCTCAGCTACTTAGTGAGGCACTCTGCAACTTAGTGAGACTTGGTTTCAAAATAAAGAATAAAAAATAGGGCTGGGGGTATAGCTCGGAGGTAGAATGCCCCTGAGTTCAACCCCCAGTACCGCAAAAAAAAAAAAAAAAAAAAAAATGGGATGATAAGCTGGGCATGATGGCACATGCCCGTAATCCCAGTATTTGGGAGGCTGAGACAGGGGGATCACAGGTACAAGGCAAGCCCTAGCACCTTAGCAAGACCCTTTGCAACTTAGTAAGACCCTGTCTCAAAATAAAAAATAAATAAAATAGGGCTGGGAATCTAGCTCAGAGGTAGAACACCCAGGGGTTCAATTGCCAGTATCACCAAAAAAATAAAAGGGCTAATATGTACCTGATAAGGGTTTTTTTGTTTGTTTGTTTTAATGTTTGTTTGTTTTGTGGTACTGGGGATGGAACCCAGGGGCCTTCTACCTCCAGGCTACAACCCCAGCCTTATTTTATTTTTTATTTGGAAATAGGGTCTTGCTAAATTGCTGAGAGCCTAAGTTGCCAAGGCTGGACTCAAACCTGCAATCCTCCTGTTTCAGCCTCCCAAGTACTGGGATTATAAGCATGCACCACCATGCCCGGCTATCTGATAAGTTTTCAGAAATCTTTTTGAAAAATCCATAGAATTTCAAGTGTGAATCCCGTCCACTAGGGTCAAGGTCAGAGAGAAAGCACAGATTTGTTTCTCCCTCAGCCTTGGAAATCACTCCACAGGCTGGGGCATTTCTCCACCACATGAGCTCCATTTGTCCTTCTGTGATTTGGGATTACCACTAATTTTGTCCCTGAATAATTACTACAGTTGAAGCCGTGATTAACGTTTCAAAAAGGGAACAGCACATGGACTTCGTAGTAAGGAAACCTGCATTTTGATTGCTCCCAAGGAGACTGTCTGGTTCATGGAAGATAAAGGACCTTAAAGCCCCCCACCCCTTCACAAAGAGATAGGGATTGGACTGGGGTCAGGTATCTGGGACCTTGGCATCAATAGCAATGCCAGAAGTGATGAGGTAGAATAGAAGGAATAAAATTTAGGCAGAAAGGAGACATTGGGAAGGAAAGGAAGAATATAGTTTTAAAATCTGCAGCGTTCATAATCTAACTCCACCCTATAGGGTGTGTCAGGTCTTAGGCAGAAATCTCAGTGGGTCCACACCCTTAATCCCCTGGATCCCTACCCCACCTGAGACTCCTAGGTGTAGGAGGACAAAGGTAAGATCTCAGCCAGCAATCAACCACCCATCTTTGAAACCTGAGAAAGAGGAGGTCCAGACTTCTTCTCTGCCCACCCCTTCTTGGGAGTTCTATATAAGGATTGAAAAGGCTGCAAAGAGCTCTCTTGCTCGCTTGGCCCGGAAGATCTCCACTTACTTTCCTAAATAAATTCCTGCCTTTTGTTCATGACTGGCACATGTTAAAATTCTTTTTATCACAGAGGCCAAGAACCCACAAGTGACACTGTGTTGTCCCACAACAATAAGGAGAGGTCACTGGCGTGGGTCTAACACAGTATGACTGGCATCCTCAGGACAAACTACAAAGACCCACAGAGGGCTCAGGTGGGTCCCTGTGGCTCAAGCCTTTGGTTTCAGCCTTCTGCTCCCTCTTTTGTTCTGCACACTGGTCTGTGCTCCTGAGAGACTCAACCCTAGGCCCTATGAGCACTGGAGGAGACAGGCTCAAGACAGCCAGGCCACTGGCTCCAATCCCATAAACCCTATGACAGTGTTTCCCAACCTAGGCACACAAACACATGGATCATCATGTTTAAAACACCATTAATTGTGAGACACACCATTATTTGATGTGACATTAACAAAGAAAAAAATGCTGCCAATAATAATTATAAGATGCAATTATTGTATAAAGCAGTCCTGATTTCAGAGATATATTTGTGTGTGGGTGGGGTATTGGGGATGGAACCCACGGGCATTGTATCTTTGAGCTACACCCTCAGCCCTACTTTATTATTTTATTTTGAAACAGGGTCACTAAGTTACAGAGGACCTCACCAAGTTGCTGAGGCTGGCTATGAACCTATGAACCTCCTGTCTCAGCCTCCCAAGTACTGGGATTACAAGTGTGCATCACCACACCCAGCACAGATGTTCAAACTTAAAAAAGAATGAGTGTTTCAAAATAAATGAAATAGCCAGGCATGGTGGCCCACACTTGCAACCCCAGTACTTGGGAGGCTGAAACAGGAAGATCGCAGGTTCGATACCAACCTCAGCAACTTAGTGAGGCTCTCAGCAACTTAGTGAGACCCTGTTTACCAAATTGGTCTAGGGGTATAGCCCGAAGGTAAAAGGTCCCTGAGTTCCATCCCCAGTACAATGAATGAATGAATGAATGAATGATTGAAGGCAGTTATGTCAAGTTAAACTGATTTCTTTCCTACAGGACTGCTCAGGGACTTTAGTATGTTATATCTTCTATGGGAACTAGAGAATGGTATTTGCCAAATGCTTATGAATTCTGGGCCTTGTTTTGAAGTGCAATGGATGGGCAAACAGCTAGATTACTAGCATCCTTGGATCAGCACACTTAGAGACTCTCAACCCTAGAAATGGTTGGTGGGAAGAGTGAGAGAGAACGCCCCTGCTGACCTAGGTCCTGGGAGTCAAGCTGGTGAGAGAGGGTGGGGTTCAAGAGGAAAGAGAAGGCATCTCTCCTCCTCCTCCCAGGTGTCTGCCCTGGGCTGGTCACACAGGATCAGGTGCATGCTAGGATCAGGTATCCTTCAGAGCTCTCCCAAGCCAACCCACACGGGTGCATTCCTGGGGCCACTCACACCACCTCCCCTCCTCTTCCCCTTCTCAGAGAAAAGTGGGCACAGCCACAGCTCTTGTGAAAGAAATCCACTAATCCCAGAAAGGCTCCTATTCTGGGTACCAGTGCCATCCAGGGCTGGGAAAAAGTACAACCAATGGTCTCCCTTCCCCAGCCACAGGCACACCACATACAGCTCACTCTGCTGGCCAGAACCTCTTTAGGAGACGTCTTAAGAAGCTAAAGCTCAGCGAGGCATGGTAGCACATGTAATCCCAGTATTTAGGAGGTTGAAGACAGGAGGATCACAGGTTCGAGGCTGGAGACAGCCTCCAGCCTCAGCAAGTAGTGAGACTCTCAACCACTTAGCAAGATCCTGTTTTAAAATAAAAAATAGGGCTGGAGGTGTAGCTCAAAAGTTCAATCTCCAGTACCACAAAAACACTAAAATTC
The DNA here is from genome assembly GCA_004027655.1 of Graphiurus murinus. Lineage (NCBI taxonomy): Eukaryota > Metazoa > Chordata > Mammalia > Rodentia > Gliridae > Graphiurus > Graphiurus murinus. The sequence continues at coordinate 40,572 of PVLC010010538.1, read as the reverse complement.
AGCCAGGCATGGTAGCACATGCCTGCAACCCCAGTACTTGGGAAATTGAAGACAGGAGGATCACAAGTTCAAGGCCAGCCTCCCCAACTTAGTAAGACCCTCAGCAACTTAATGAGACCCTGTTTCAAAATCAATAAAAATAGGGCTGAGGGTGTAACTGGGAGACAGAATGCCCTGGGTTCAATCCCCAGTACCAAAAAATTTTTTAAAAAAGCTAAAGTGCTAGTAATCAACAGCTCATGGAAAACAAAAAGACAAAGGTAGAGTAGATTGTTAAACAGTCAAAGAAACACTAGAGCATCTGTGCCACTGTGTGTGTGTGAAATGAACCCCATCCAGAGCCATAGAGCAAGTAGTGCACGACCCCTCATGGGGGGTGGGGTGAACTCTCACTGGGGACTTCTTAAGGTCAGGTGCAGCCGGCCAGGACTCACCCGCTCCAGCCAGTCTGCACAACAAGCCGTGCCTTGACTGCCTGTCACAATCATCAGCTGCACAGATGCCACAGCAGCAGCTTTCCTGGTGTCTCAGCCTCCCAAATGCTGGGATTACAAGTGTGCGCCACCACGCCCGGCTCACACATAGCTGCTTTAACCTAGAGCCTCTCTAGACAAGCCTGAAAACTGAGGCTTTAAACAAGAGCGTCCAACAACAGTCTTTGACTATTTAATAATCTACTCCACCTTTGTCTTTTTGTTTTCCATGAGCTGGTGGTTACTAGCATTTTAGCTTTTTTAAAAAATTTTTTGGTACTGGGGATTGAACCCAGGGCATTCTGTCTCCCAGTTACACCCTCAGCCCTATTTTTATTTTTATTTTTTTTTATTTTGAAACAGGGTCTCATTAAGTTGTGCAGGGAAGAAACAGTGGAGTGTGAAGGCCACAGACAGGAGTGTACTCTCAAGAGAAATTCAACTTGCTCATAACCCCCTCCCTCTGTGGCATGCAGCAGGTGGACTGCAGCCCAGCCCAGGAAACAGGTCTCCCAGAGCGATTCCTGTGAGTAAGCCAAGCTGGGGTGGGGCGGGCAGAACCTGCCTCTGCAAACTAATACCTGCAGGGTGACTGGGCAGAACGGCTTCCATGAGCAGGCCAGGGCCAAGGGCAGGCTGAGGCTGCTCCTCCCGAGAAGGGTACTGACAATACTCAGAGAACCCCTCAACCCCTATTATGAGCATGAGCCACAGGGATACAGACCAAGTGGATCTTTTATTTATTTTTTTCCAATTCTACCTCTCCCCACTCTTGATCTGTCTATTTTCAGGCTACCTTGAGTCAGTTTCTAGGGACTTTGTTTAAATGAGGACCTGAATCACTCCTCTGAGTCCAAGACCCACCTGGCCACTAGGATTGCTACTTATCTGGGGTACTAGAAGGAGTCTCCTAAAGTTAACCCTTCATTTGTTCTGGAGGCATAAGAGTAACTCACACAGCATCCGCAAGACCCCAAACACTACACTTCCAAGTATCACAAGCCACCACACAATGAGGTCAATGAGGACAGGTCAGCTTCGTCCAACACGGTGACCCCAGTGCCTGGCACATGGCAGATACTCAGGAGACATACAACAGATGGGTGGAGGGATGGATGAATGGACAGATGGGTGGATCTATCAATGAATAGGTGGATCGATCAATGGATGGATGGGAAATCAGGTGGACAGAATGGTGAATGAATGAACAAAGTTGGAAGAATGAGCTCAGAGAACATTCAGCCCGTCCAGCCCAATCTCTGGGTAAGAGACTTACCTGAACCATCAGGAATGGACCTTACAAAGGTTGGCAACATCTTGACGGTGGCTGTTGGGTTAAAATCCCGGGAGAGGCCATTCTTCATCTCCTTCTTGAAGCGACTCATGATATCTATCAGAGTTTCATCAGACAGCCGCATGGCATAGAGATACTTATCAATCTGAGGGAAGGATCGAAGGAAGAAGAGTGAGGCCAAGGCCGAGGAAGATCATTTCCACTCAAGCATGGCTGGAGGAAGACAGAGCAGGGTGAGGAACCGCCTGCCCAAGACAATCCAGCTCCTGCAGGTGGGCACCAGAACACCCACGCTAGCACACCACATGACGGGCGGTCACTCAATCGCCATCAACCATGTCACCCGGGGCTGACCTGCAAATGCTCTGGGTCCCAGGTCCTCACCTGCAAAATGAACTCAACAACTCCAAGGTCCTCTCCAACCCTGAAATGTTACCTAGAAACTGCCTTCAGTCTCCAAGGAGGTAGGTTTCCTCCAGGTTCAGGAACACCTGGAGCCCCTTTCCTCTATTGAGAAGTGGCTAGCTCATCCTCACAGGGACGGCAGTGCCACAGAGGTTAAGAACAAGGGTTCTAGAGCCAGCCACCTGGGTTCAAATCCCAACCCCACTGCTTAACACTTGTGTGAACTTCAATTTCTTCATCTAGAAAACTATAATAAGAGATAATAAGTAGGGCCTAACTCAGAGGATGCTGTAAGATCAACCAAGACAGAGAAGCCCCTAGAATACAGTAAGGGCTCAATAGACATCAGCTATTATTACCAACGTGCAACAGTAGTGCTCATGGGTTTCCTTGGGCATGAATTCTAGGAAGGTAGAAATGGCAGCCACCCATCAGAGGGCTAGAACCCATCAGAGAACATGGGGTGGCAGGTCCAGAGCACAGATCCCTATCCCCACCCTCACAACATATGGAGACAGCCCCTGTACCCCTGTGCAGGGAGTCCTGGCACCAAGGCCAATATCCCCACACTCCAAGAAGACCACTCCACCCTTTCAACAGGACTGACCCAACCTGCTCCTCTTCCTGGGCCCTCCTTTCTCCTCAAACTGGCCAGGCTCCTAACCTCAGGCCCTGGTTGTCACTGGCTGCTACTGGTGGTTCTTCCTTCCTAGAAGCTTTCCATTTATTCTCTCAAAAAGTGTTTTCGGGAGCTGGATGTGGTAGCACACATCTGTAATCCTAGTACTTGGTAGGCTGAGACAGGAGGATCGCAGGCCAGCCTCAGCAACTTAGTAAGGCTCTTAGTAACTTAGACAGACCCTTTTTCCAAATTTAAAAAAAATTTAAAGGGTCATGGGTGTAGATTAGAAGTAAAATATTTCTGGGTTAAATTCCCAGCACCTCCAAAAAAGCGGGAGTCCTGGGGGTGCAGCTCAGTGATAAGAGTGCATGTATGAGGCCCTGGATTTGATCCCTAGCACCCCCAAAAATGTATTTACTGGTACCTCCTATGTATCTGACATTGGGCTAGACATCTGTCCTCAAGGGACTATCCTGTGGAGCCCACTGGAGATCCCTCTGTCTCACCATTCATTCTCCCTGGAAGCCCTGGTAACCAAGAGCACAAAACACTACTGTTCCACCCACTGTCACGGTTTTCCTTCTTCAGTCTTTCTCCTTCCTACCCACCCTCCACCCCACTGCCACAGGAGCGTCAGTGCAGCCCTGATTATCCTCTCCCTGCTCCAAACCTGCACCGCCTCACCGAGGCACCCACGCCCTGCAGGGGTGACTCCCTGCTCTCTGAACTCCAGCCAAAGCACCTCCCCATTGCAGGCAGGTGCCCCAGGCTTTCTTGCTTCTGCTGTCTCCTCCACCTGAAATGTCCTTCCTTCTCTTCCCAGCTCTCCAAATCTCACCTGCCCCTGAAGGCTCAGGTGAAATGTCACCTCCTCCTGAAAATGTCCCAGTGCCCGGGGCTGGAGACACCCTTCCCTCAGCTCTGGTCCCTCAGCACGTCCCAGCCAGCCCAGATCACAACCTTCTGTGCCTGTCACCTCCACAGTATTGGCGCTGTTTGCCTCGACCTCCCCGGTGCCTGGCAGGGAGCCTGGCACACAGAGGCTCCTGGTGGATGGAGATAATCAATGACCCAGCAAGGCTGAAAGGACCTTGCTGCTGATTTGCCTGAGAATGGCATCCGTGCTCACTTGTCAGGGTGGCTGGAAGTGTGCTGGTTCAAGGACACAACAGTCCCCGGGTAAGGTCACTTCTGCATATTTTGGTCCTGGGCAGACATTTTGCTCTGGCCTCCATGCCTCCTGCTCCCCTCCACCCACCCTAGCCCTGTCTCCTGCCTCGTAGATAATCACGGCACTAGCAGGAGCCTGCCAACATGCCCTGTGGCCAGAGTCAGCCGCTGCCCCCACTTCCAAGCACCGCCCTGACCACCTTTCCTCTTCATGATAAAGCAACACAAGGATGGGCAATCAGAAACCATGGAGAGCTGAACAGAAATTGCCACAACCGTGGCCCTGGGAAGAGACAGGCCAGCCACACTGGAGCAGCCTCGGTCTAGGGGCCTGGATGTAGTGGTGGGACATAAGCATGCTAGAGGCAGTTCCCTGGAGGGGCAAGGTCGGAGAGGGTCCAGGCACGAGCAGCAGTGTGTGTGAAGCCAAAGGCGAGGGAGGGTAGTTGGTGCAACAGACAGAAACAAACTCAACACAGATGAAGCAGACAGTGTAGGAAATAAGATAACAGGAAGGACTGTCAAGAGCCACATCATGCAGAGTCCGGGAGCCCTGGCACAACTATAATGAGAATCCAACAATAAGATGGTGTTTCTGAGAGACCAAGGTGTCTACCAATAAAGAACAGGTGAGCAGGAGCAAGACCCCACAAAAAGTCATGCTGCCCCTTGAACCTGTGGACGTGCTCTCACTACCACACTCTCACACTGTGTCGGGACTATGTGATTACGGAGTGCCCATCTCCTCCGGCACCCTGTGAGCTCCCCAAGGAAAGGAAATGTGACGAGTAGACCTTCTCAGCTCTGCAGCTGTCTGGCACAGAGGAGAAACTCAGGTAATGCTGGCTGCTGGAATAATAATTATGCTGTGGTTTACACATATCAAATACTTTCACGTCCAGTAAGTCATTTAACCTTCAAAATGAACTTGTCAGAGAGACACTTTTTTTTTTTGGTGGTGGTGGTGGTAGTGATTCTAGGGCTTAAACCCAGGGGTGTTTTACCTCTGAGATATACCCCCAGCCTATTTTATTTTTTATTTTGAAACAGGGTCTCATTAAGTTGCTGAAGGACTCCCTAAATTGCTGTAGTTGGCCTTGAACCTGTGATCCTCTTGTCAGCGTCCCAGTAGTGGGATTACAGGTGTGTACCACCACAGGGGTTCAGGGAGATGTTATTAATCCCCATTTTACAAACAAGCTCCAAGAAGGTAAGTGAACAGTTCAAAGCACACAGCAGGGGAGTTAGGTCTTATACTTGCAAGTCTAAGTTTAATCATCTCACTCCTGGTGGAAGGCAAGTCCCTACTCTGTGGAGAAATGACCTAAGGAAAGCTGTTGAGGTTTTCCAGCCAGACAGGGAGAAGGTTCTAGATAAGGCAGAGCTCTCCATAGTGCCACATCCATACTCCCTTCTATGAAAGGACAACTCGGCATGCACACTGGAACCCTGAAATTTTGGGAGAGCCAAGCCAAACCCAAAGACAGACCGAGAAACTAAGGAAAAATGCAGGCTGGGGCCATGGAAGGCAGCCTAGCCTGGAACTTTCATGGAGGGAGGGCCTTCTTCCTCCTGTCCAGGTTCACGAGTCGCTGTGGGGTACAGCTCCTCCTGGAAGAGCCATGAGAACTGGGGCCAGAAGGAGACAGCAGGAACTGAAACAGAAACAGAGGCCTCCCGGAACTCTTGTGAATGATGAGCCCAGGGAAGCCCTTCCTTGCCACCGGGCCTCAGGTCAGTAGACACCACTGAACCAGCACAAGTTCTGGGCCAAGGCTGGGCTGGCCAGGGGAAAGCCACCTCCCAGGTACCCAGCACTACTGCCCAGCCAGGCAGCGCCCAGTGCAGGACTCAGGAAGACTTGCAGCCTAGACACTGGGACCCTTTAAATAGCCCAGAAGCATCACATCAGAGAAAAGCACATGTCAAGGCACCATGCAGACAATTCCAGGAGCCTAGAGCACCTGGCACCTCAATGACAAGAGGTCTCTTCCTCCTTCAGACCTGCCCTGCCTGGCACCCGGCTGGCTGCCCTGGCCACCTAGGAAGGAGAGGCTGGGAGTGAGTGAGCGGGGGGATAGGGGAGAGGACATCATTGGAAGCATTCCTGCACATTTGCTCCAGAGCTCTGCAAGAACCCCAGTAGGAAGGCCAGCCAAGAGGTAAGGGGCGTTGGTCCATGCCTACGTGGCCATTCTAATTTCTTTACTGCTGTCCTCCTCTCCACAGATCTCCAAATGTTTTCCTATCCCCTACACACAAACACACACACACACACACACACACACACACACACACACACACATATGCACACACCCATTTCTACCTTCCCACCCCTTCTTTGGAAGTTTCCCCCAACCCCCTGCTGATTTATTGCTGCACCAAAATTGGCACCCAAAGAATCCCTCCTGCTCCTGCAAGTCCACCGCACACTGTGCCAGAGAGGGACCAGCATGGCCTCTTCGGGCTACTCCTACTGCAAGCATCAGCCTTAGGAATGTCTGTCATAAGGGGCTCTGGGAGCCATGATAGGAACTCTTGGCCATCCAAGTCTCACCCTTGAATGCATTGCCTGCCGCAAGTGTGCAGGGCTCCAGTCAGACTGGCAGGGAAACAGGGAGATGCCAGGTCCCACACCAAGAAGGGTCCCACAGACCCCAGCCTGCGACTGATGGGCAGGCCCCCATCCACTAGGGCCTCTTCCGCCACCCACCATCCCTGCAGGGAGAGCCCTTCCGTGAGGGCGGGAGCCAAACTGGCTGTAGGGGCAGCCACTCTTGCCCAAATACTATCCAAATGCTTATTCTCAATAGTCCTTTTTGTGTTTTTTGTGGACCAAGAGGGCCTTGAAGTGCTCAGCAGCTCCCACAGCTGGATCCCGGCCAAGGCAGGAGACGTCAGCAGCAGAGAAGACACAGCCTCGCCAAGCCCCCAGGCCAGAGGTGTCAGCCAAGGAAAGAACCCAGGGGCCTACACTGAGCCACACCCACAAACACTGCAGTGCCCACCGCAGCCTCACTTCCTGCTCCCAAGAGAACAAACACAAGAAACGAAATCAAGACTGTGCATGCCCAAAAGCAAGCAGGCCAGAATGCCAGGAGCCCTGGTGACCGCTGGCAATGTGGGCATTTCCAGCCACTGTGGAAGGGGCACAGCCAGGGAACGTTTCATTCCTTTTCTTGTCCACACTCCCATGAGAATCAAGAATGATGCAGAGCATCAGGTGTGATGGATGCTGCTCAGAGTGAGCCTTTCAAATGAACTTTCCAGGCAAGACACTTCACTTGCAAAGGCAACTGGGGGAGCAGGCAGTGAAGGGTTAAAAAGGATGTTAGCTGGCTGGCAGGGCGGAGATTTCGCCATCAGACTCACTTCCCTTTCCGAAGGAGACTGACTGAGTCAGAAACAGTCCTGGGTGCTGCTTAGTATCACTCAGAAGAGCTCACATTTGCAGAGGCCTGCACCATTTATACACAGGACACTCACATACTTTATGCCACTTGAACTTCATAAGGAAGAGAGAATATGAGCTCGTGGATGCCAAATGCCAAGCATGAAACAAGTGCTTGAATAGGTTGGTTTGCAGGGCTCTAGTCAAACTGGCCCTAGTCTCTCCTGTTACCACGATCTGGTGAAGCAGGCAGGGAAAAGATCATGATCTCCATTGTATAGGAGAAGAAATTTGAGACCCGTGACTCATGCAAAGTCACATATGTAGATTATAAGTGGTAGCAAGGTCTAGATTCCAGGTAACCCTCGTTGAGGCTTCTCCTTAAGTATTTCCATTCTTTCTCATGTGTTGAAAAAATGGGGAGCTATAGATAAGCAGAGCTGGGTTCAAATCCAGCATTTGCCATCTATTAGTTGTGAGACTTAGAACAAGTTACATAACTTCTCTGAGTCTTGCTTTCCTCACTTTTAAAATGGGAATAGCCAGGCACAATGGTGTACACTTGTAATCCTAGTACTTGTGAGGCTGAAACAAGAGGATTGCAGGTTCAAATCCAGCCTCAGCTGGGAATGATGGCACACACTTGTAATCTCAGTACTTGGAAAGCTGAGACAGGAGGATCACAGGTTCGCAGCCAGCCTCAGCTACTTAGTGAGGCCCTCCGCAATTTAGTGAGAGCCTGTTTCAAAATAAAGAATAAAAAATAGGGTTGGGGGTGTAGCTCAGAGGTAGAATGCCTCTGGGTTCAATCCCCAGTTCCGCAAAATACAGCCTCAGCAATTTAGTGAAACTCTCAACAACCTAGTGAGATTGTTTCAAAATTTAAAAACAAGCCAGGCATGGTGGCGGATACCTGTAATCCCAGTCCTTAGGAGGCCAAGACAGATAGATCACAAGTTCTAAGTCAGCTTCAACAATTTTGTGAGGTCCTCCACAACTTAGTGAGGCCTTGTTTCAAAATAAAAATAAAATAGGGCCAGGAGTATAGCTTGGAGGTAGAATGCCCCTAGGTTCCAGCCTCAGCACCAAAAAAAATTTTAATTAATTAATTAAAATTAAAATAAACCAGGTGTGGTGACATACGCTTGTAATCTCAGTACTTGGGTGGTTGAGACAGGAGGATCACAGGTTCACACAGCCAACCTCAATAACTTAGTGAGGCCCTCCGCAATTTAGTGAGACCCTATTTCAAAATAAAATATAAATTAGGGCTGAGGATGCCAGGCATGGTGGTGCACATCTGTAATCCCAGTTCTTGGGAGGCTGAGACAGGAGAATCACAGGTTCAAGTACAGCCCTGAAGTAGTAAGACTCTCATTGACTTAAGGAGATCTTGTTTCAAAAATAAAACTAAGTAGGGCTGGGGTAGCTCAGAGGTAGAATGCCTCTGGGTTCAATCCCCAGTACCATAAAATAAATAAATATACACAAAAATAAAATAAAACAGGGCTGGGGATACAGCTTGGAGATAGAATGCCCCTGAGTTCAATCCCCAATACCACGATAAAAAAAAAAAAAAGGAATAATGCCTCCACCTAGGAAGGGGAGATCTTAATGTGTCAAGAACAAAGTAAGCATTGAACATCATTTCCTTTCCCCATCCCTAAATGACATAATCATGTGTCCTCCAACTTCTTTTACATAAAAACCTTAAAAATGCATCTAGGACAAATGCTACTGAGCCAGGATTGGTGGTGCACGCTTGTAGTCTCAATACTTAGGAGGTTGAGACAGGAGGATTGCAGGTTCGAGGACAGCCTTAGTAAGACTCTAAGTGAGACTCTCATCAACCTAGCAAGACCGTGTTTCCAAATAAAAATAAAATAGGGTTGGGGGTGTAGCTCGGAGTTAGAATGCCCCTGAGTTCCATCCCCACTGCCACAAAAAAAAAAAAAAAAGACAAATGCTATTAACCCATTTTGTGGAAGAGAAAAGTAAGCTAAGTGGCAATGTGCCTGAAAACACAGCAAAATGAAATATATCGGCAAAATTCCCCTGAAACATTTGCACCATTGTTTTTTTAAAAAAGATCACCGGAAAGCCGGGCGTGGTGGCGCACGCTTGTAATCCCAGCATTCGGGAGGCTGAGACCGGAGGATCCGGGTTCGCGGCCAGCCTCAGCTACCTAGTGAGACACTCCGCAACTTAGTGAGACCCGGTTTCAAAATAAAGAATAAAAAATAGGGCTGGAGGTGTAGCTCGGAGGTAGAATGCCCCTGAGTTCAATCCCCAGTACC
>PVLC010010538.1:0-30820 GCA_004027655.1 Graphiurus murinus | reverse complement strand
GATCACCGGAGCCGGGCGTAGTGGTGCACGCTTGTAATCCCAGCATTCGGAGGCTGAGACTGGAGGATCCGGGTTCAAGGCCAGCCTCAGCTACCTAGTGAGGCATCCACAACTTAGCGAGACCTGGTTTCAAAATAAAGAATAAAAAATAGGACTGGGGGTATAGCTCAGAGGTAGAATGCCCCTGCGTTCAATCCCCAGTACCACAAAAAAATAAATAAATAAAAAATAAAGATTACCGATGTGGTATTGCACACCTGTAATCCCTGTACTTGGAAGGCTAAGACAGGATGATCACAGGTTCGAGGCTGGCCTCAGCAACTTAGTGAGACCCTGTTTCAAAATGAAAAATAAGCTGGACGTGGTAGCACACACCTGTAATCCCAGTACTTGGGAGGAGGATCGCAGGTTTGAGAACAGCAATGTAGCAAGACTCTCAGGAACCAATCAAGACTCCATTTCAAAACAAAAAATAAAAAAGGGCTGGGGATGTAGCTTGGAGGTAGAATGTCCCTGAGTTCAATCCCTCATACCACCAAAATACAATCACAGTAATATACTTACTTTTAAAATTATTCAAATACAAGCCAGGCATGGTAGCGCACACTTATAATCCCAGTACTTAGGAGGCTGAGACAGAAGGATCACAGGTTTGTGGCCAGTCTCAGGTACTTAGTGAGGCTCTCCACAACTTAGTGAGACCCTGTTTCAAAAATAAAAAATAGGGCTGGGAGCCGGGTGTGGTGGCGCACACTTGTAATCCCAGCATTTGGGAGGCTGAGACAGGAGGATCTGGGTTCGTGGCCAGCCTCCGCTACCTAGTGAGGCACTCCGCAACTTAGTGAGACGCTGTTTCAAAATAAAGAATAAAAAATAGGGCTGAGGGTAGCTCGGAGGTAGAATGCCCCCGGGTTCAATCTCCAGTACCACACACAGATAAAAAAAAATATTCAGATACATATAAATGCACAAAATAAGTATAAGTTTTACTCCCAATCTCCTCAGAAGTATTCCTGCTAACAGAGCTTTCTGTTATAGTATCATTTCCCTACCTAAACAAATACTCATGCGTACAGATATTGGTTTTGTTTGTTTGTTTGTTTGTTTTCGGTACTGGGGATTGAACTCAGGGGCATTCTACCTCCGAGCTATACCCCCAGTCCTTTTTTTTTTTTAATTTTTATTTTTATTCATATATTGTAAAGCATACATCTTTGTTAGGTACAAACTGATAACGATATATGTGCTCACAATTCTCATTTGACCCCTTCCCCAAATTCCCACCCCGCTCCCTCGCCCTCCCTCCCTCTCAAGTTCAGTTTAGTGAGTAACTTTGATATACATTAGTGTGCCCTCCCACCCCGTCCAACCCCTTCGGTTAAATCAACTTCTTTGCTTTCGAGGGTCTCTCCTTTTTCATCTGGAGACCCTCTTACTATTTTTTATTCTTTATTTTGAAACAAGGTCTCACTAAGTTGCACAGTGACTCACTAGGTAGCTGAGGCTGGCCACGAACCCAGATCCTCCAGTTTCAATCTCCCAAATGCTGGGATTAGAAGCATGTGCCACCACGCCCGGCTTGATTGTTTGTTTTTTTATTTTGTTTTACAAAACTGGAATCACATCATAAGCACTTGTTCCTTAACTCCAGCTTCCTATTTCCCCTGGGAACTGTCCCTAAGATGTGCACTGACAGTCATAGCTAAGATGTGCTCAGGACCTTGCCTGCTTAGATGTCAGGACACAGATTAGGCTATGCAGACACATTTAACTTCTAACTTTGCCATCTGGCAGCACCTCAGTCTTCCCACGTGTCCTGTGGATGTGAACTATGACTCTGATCTATAAAGGTCTCTACCATGCACAGCACTTTTGCATATTGGTCCTTACCCCATCCTGTCTGGAGAAGCAGGGCAAGCATGGTCACTGTGTGTGTGTGTGTGTGTGTGTGTGTGTGTGTGTGTGTGTGTGTGTGTGTGTGTGTTTTACTGGGGATAGAACTCATAGGTATTCCTACCTCTGACCTACACCCCCAGCTCTACTTTATTTTTTTAGTTTGAAACAGGGTCTTGCGTCCTCACTGAGTTGCTGAGGCTGGCTACAAACCTGCAATCCTCCTGTCTCAGCCTCCTAAGTACTGAGATTACGAGCACGTACCACCATGCTTGGCTAAGGATGGTCACTTCTAATGCCCCAAAGAAAAATCAGAGGCCCTCAGCTGGGCAAGTGGCCCGCTGGTCAGTGAGAGAAATAGGGTAGACACCAAGCCCCTGCTTTGCGGCCCTATGTTCCTTCCTCTAAGCCCTGGGAGAAGCAGGCCAGGGGCTTCCTGGAGCAGCAAGACAGGTATATGGGTGACATTAGTGCCATAGTTCTGGCCACTCCAAAACAATGTGGCTCCCATGCCTTGCAGAAAGCATGGCACTCTGGGGTGGTTTCCAGGAGAGCCCGCCCCCCCTCCAGTGAGGTTGGACATGCTACAAGCTACCCACCTGCTCCTTTCCCCATTCACACACCTTCCTTCCTTGGGAAGGAAGCTCACGAGCCATGGCAGGCCAAAGGCCCCGTGCACCGGCTGTGGCTGGCACCAGCTGAACACCCCTATGCTCTCCTTCCTGCCTGCATGGGCTCCTCCAGCTGCCCGGCCCCTCTTCGATATTCTGTCCCCTTCTTGACTGCCAATCTGAGCAGGGAAGGAGCTAGCCACAGGAGAGTTGAGTCCCTACAGCAATTCTCATGCCACCTGAGGACCTGGTACTGATCCTTTATCCACAAGGCTTCACAGGGCCACCACCCAATAGCCCCTCTGATCCCTGCTCCATACTCCTCCCAAAGCCATCTCCAGACTCACCTTCTGCAGAGCACTTGCCATGATCCGCCCGCCCCACACCGTGCGCTCTGCTCCTCAGCATCCCCTCGGCCTTAGGTGTCCACTACACAGGAGTCAGTTGGCCCTGTGGACCTGCTGTGGTGTGGCTCTCCTGGTGCTGCAGGGACACACGCATGGCCCACGCCCCTGCTAGACCCGGAGTGCCAGAGGTGCAGGGGCCATGGCTTTTGGGCCTTCTGTGTGCCCCCAAGCCCTGGGGATGGTGCCACGCGGTGGCTTCTCAGCCAGGGTGGGTGGCTCCTCTGCTGGGTGGGAGGCCTCTGGTGACGCCTAGCCCAGGGAGGGCTCAGAGGGTTTGCTGGCTCAGATAAGGCCTAGCGAATCTTCTTCCCCAAACGGCCCAGCCCTTCACCCCAAACACCAGCTCCTCTCTGAAGTATAGTGAGTTCCAGGCCTTTCTAACCTCTTCCTTTCCCACACACATCTCCCTTGCTGGCTGAGGCCCAGAGGGACAGGAGGCACCCTAAAGATAGTCAGGATTCTCATTCCCCTATTCAAGCTGAATTATCTGTAAGTCACTTTGGGAAAATAAATCCCACTGCAGAGACTCCTCAATGAAAGACTCAGTGTAAATATTACCAAAGCAAAATAAAAACAAAAAACTATCCCTTAGGTACTGGCACAGCTATGCTGGCTCCCTTTCCCTGCCTCTTCCTCCAGGTTCAGGCACGTCTCTATCCTGTTGTTTCTGCAGCTGAACTGTTGGTTCTGTCTCAATGAATGGATGTTCAAACAACTCTGTTTACTCACAACAAATCAAAAGGAAAAGGAGCCCCCCAGCCTGGAGCACTGGCTGAGCCTGTAATTCCAGTACTTGAGAGGCTAAGACAGGAGGATGGCAGCTTGGAGGCCAGCCTCAGCAACTTAGTGAGACCCTGTTTCAAAAGAAAACATAGAAAGGGCTGGGGGGTGTAGCTTGGAGATACAATGCTAATAGGCTTAATCCCTAGAACAAACAAAAAAAGTCCCCCATTCTTGATGAAACTGAGGTTCTAGGAATGAGAAAATAGAAAGAGCTTGTGCTGGGCAGAGCAACTTGCCTCAATCCAAATTCCAAATCTGCACAGCTTATAGGGTAGCTATTAATGACCTCATTTCATATAGGAGGGACTTACTTCAGCCTTCACAGTTAGGCAAAACTGTCCCAGGCACCCAGTGACCAAGGCAGTGCAGGTTTAGGATTCCAAACAGACTCGCACCCTTGTTCCTCAGACTCCTCTTGCCAGGAGGACAGGAGGAAGGCCCTGAGGTCAGGCCTAAGGTCTTCCTAGAGACCCTGGCACCCACACATAAGAGCTTTCAGGCTAGTTCGAGAGTGCTGGTCCCTAGCCCAAGAAGAGAACAAAGCTGTCACTCTGAACTGGCTAAAATACAGGTGGCTCCTGTGCCCTGGAATGTGGCGGGACAGGAACAACAGGCTTAATTCAGTCTCTGCATGGATGGCTTAGGAGGGGACCAGCCTCCAGACACAATTCCCTGCGTCCCAGGCTCTCCCGACAGAGGGAGAGGACATCTGAAGTGCAGGCAGGTTGGCTTTCACTGTGAGAAAACCAGCCCTTCATGCTATGGGTCAAGGATACGGCAGTGGTTAAGAGGGGCCCAGGCCAGACATTAAGAGCCCTGGGCCTCATCCAGCTGCACTGTCTCCCTCCAGGACCTGAGCAAGTCACTGCTGTCTCTGTGTGTTCCCATCAGTGACCGGCGAGGATACTGAACTCCACCGTCTCATCCTCATATGTGGCAGATACACCAGCTCCGGAGCACTTCCAAGTCCTCAGAACACAGACATTTCAGACACCCACGGTGGCGCTGCACCTGTCCATCTGGCCAGGGGTCATGAATACACAGATGGTTCATGAGGCAAAATGGAACCCAGGATTCTTGCCCAGACTCGGGGCTCTGATTATCTAGACAGCTACTGTCCCCACCTGGCTGCTCAAGGTGCAGATGGGTATGTTGTGAGTTAGTAACAATGACAGCACCTAGCATTTGTACAGTTCTGTCATGTCTGTCTCTAATTCGATAATTGGGCAGATAACAAGGCAGGAATCATTTACCCCATCTGACAGATAAGGAAACTGAGGCCCTGAGAGCGTGACACCCCAGAACAATACTACTCAAGTCGAGGGTCCTTCAGAAAGCATGGATTCTGAGCCGGGCATGATGGCGCATGCTTATAATCCCAGTACTTGGGAGGCTGAAACAAGAGGACCACAGATTCGAAGCTAGCCTCAGCAACTTAGTGAGGCTCTCAGAAACTTAGTGAGGCCTTGTTTCCAAATAAAATATAAAATAGGTCTGGGTGTACAGCCCAGAGGCAAAAGGCAAAAGGCCCCTGGGATCCATCTTTAGTACCACCATCCTCACCGCCCCCCCCCAAAAAAAAGGAAACACAGATTCTAGCCTCCTGGTCTTACAGATAAGGAAGATGAAGGCCAAAGACCCTCCTTTCTTTAAATGCAGGGTACGCAGCTAGGGAAGTAGTTCAGTGGTAAGAGCACCTGCTTAGCATGTCCAAGGCTCTGAGTTCAATCTCAAGCATGACAAAAAAAATTTTTTTTAATTAAATAAAAAATGCAGTGTACCTCTCTCCATGCCTCTGAGCCACCAAATTCACTATCTCGCAGAGCACTGTCCAATAGGAATATAATGCAAACCACATATAGCAACTTTAAATTTTCCAGTAGCCAAAATACTATTTTAACAAAGAATCAATATTTAAAAATTAGTAATGACCTATTTTATGTTCTTCTAGCCACATGAACTTTTTGAAAACCTGTGTGGATTTTATACTCAGCAGCACATCTCAAATCAGACTGGGCACATTTCAAATGCTCGACAGCCACATGGGACTACATGGGACTGGCAGCTACTGCCCTGGATAGCAGGGCTCTAGCCTTTCAGATACATCTGGGAGCCTTGGGTGACAATTTCTACTGGGAAGCCACTGCAATGCAGAACATGGTGCAGAGGAAAAGAAATATCTTTCCTTCCCATCTTAGGTTCATGGCTAAATTCCAAGAAAATATATGTTAACAAGAAAAGCCAGGCTTGGTGGCCCATGCTTGTAATCCCAGTACTTGGGAGGCTGAGACAGGAGGATTGCAGGTTTGTGGCCAGCCTCAGATACTTAGTGAGGCCCTCTGCAATTTAGTGAGACCCTGTTTCAAAATAAAGAATAAAACATTGGCCTAGGAGTATAGCTCAGAGGTAGAATGCCCCTGGGTTCAACCCCCAGCTCCTCAAATAAATAAATAAATATGAGAAAAGCATACAAACTAAGTTTTACATAACATGGGAGCCTTCATAAGGAAATGAAGACTTGGAGAAACAAATGAGCCTGTGTTGTTTTTTTGGTTTGGGGTTTTTGTTGTTTGGGTACTGAGTCTTGTTAAGTTGCTGAGGCTGGCCTTGAACAAGTGATCCTCTTGTCTCAGCCTCCAAAGTTACTGTGGAGTGCACCATGGTGCCCGGCACCTATGTTTTAAGCCAGGTTTGATGAAGAAGTGGACAGTCATGGAAAAGTATGATTGGACAAGGGGATATGATCCATTGGTAGCAAAATGGGGGGAACTTAGCAAGGCCTGTTTGTGTAGATTCTTCTCTGTATCTCAGTTTCTTCAGGGATAAAGATGCTCCTTTCCTCCAGGTATGGGGAGCAAGTGAATGAAGGTTTGTCTCAAGACTTGCTTCAGGGGAAGATCAGGAAAGTCCTTCCTAGGTTTTATGACCAGCCTCAGAGAAGGACAAGGCAGGTGGGAGTGACATTCCTGCTTCTACCATTTTGGGGGTAGCATGCCCTGAACCCCATCAATGGCTTTGGGAGTCTGAAGCCGTGGGCCATAGTTCTGTTTCTGCGTGCACAGTGAGAGTCACCCACTGGTGTCGAGGAGGCCTGGGTCCCCATGCTGGACCTACTGCTTTCTGGCCACCAAGATCAGATGAACTCCAGGTTCCCAAACCAGTGCTGCCCTTCCCCAGCCAGCCTCCCCTCCCTGGAGATTTCCCTAAACTACAAAATGAGAGAGTTGGGTATAATATAGTGGAAAGAACAGGGATTTCTGAGTCAGGGGCCGCCTGTCCCTAGCATTCATGAGCTAGGTGGTCATCAGCAAGGCACTCCAACACCTGGGGCCTCAGTTTCCTGAGGTCTAAATGGAGATGAGGCCTTCCTCATGGGGATTAAATGCAGGGCCCTCCCAGGAATTCCACTCCTATACATATGCCCAAGAGACACCAAAGCATAAGTCCACACAAAAAGCTCATACACAGATGTTCACAGCAGCATGACTCACAATAGCCCCAGAGGGGAAATAATCCCGGCGTTCCTCCACAAGCCAAGCACATCGATAAAATGGATCCCGAAGTACCCACATATGCTACAGCATGGAGGAACCTGGAAAGCAGTATGCTAAGGGGTAGGAGCCAGACACAAAAGGCCACACTTCATACAACTCCATTTACACGAAGTGTCTGTCCAGAAGAGGCAAATCCATTCAAAGGAAAGTAGAAGCTAGGCAGGGTAGTGCACACCTGAAGTCCCAGGTACTTGAGAGGCTGAGGTTGGAGGATCATAATTTTGAGGCCAACCTGGGCAACTTAGTGAAAAACCTTGACTCAAAATTAAAAATTAAAAGAAGCCAGGTGTGGTGGTGTACGCTTGTAATCCCAGTACTTGGGAGGCTTAGACAGGAGAATTGCAGGTTCAAGGACAGCAGAGCTGGGGATATAGCTCAGTGGTAGAGCACCCCCAGGTTCCATGTTGGAGGTAGAGGTGGGAGGGGGGTATAGATTAGTGGTTCCCAGGAGCCACAGGGAGGGAGGAATGGGGAGTGACTGCTAATGGGTTTCTGTGTGTGTGTGTGTGTGTGTGTGTGTGTGTGTGTGTGTGTGTGTTACTGGGGATTGAACCCAGGGGCATTCTACCTCAGAGTTACACCCTCAGCCTTGTTTTTTATTCTTTATTTTGAAACAGGGTCTCACTAAGTTGCAGAGAGCCTCACTAAGTAGCTGAGACTGGCCACGAACCTGTGATCCTCTGGTCTCAGCCTCCCAAGTACTGGGATTACAATCGTGCACCATCACACCCAGCCAGGGTTTCTTTTTGAGGTGTTGGAAATATGCTGGAAGTAGATGACGGTGATGGTTGCAAAACCTTGCAAAGGTGTTAAAAACCACTGAATTGTTATATGAGTTATAGCCCAATTGAGAACAAGGCAGGAGCCCCACTATCAGGCTCAATGGCTGTTTCACTCCCTGAGCCCAGAGTGCTCACCTAATGGGGAGCTTGCCATCATGCCCACCTCACAGAAGCCCAGTGGGGATTAGACATCTAACACTCATATAGTGCCCTACCTGGCATAAATGTGTCAGGCATTACAGGTTGGCCTCGATTAATGATTAACTGAGAGCTATATTGAGAAAAAAGGGAAGACAGGCACCTAGAAGACATGAATACACCTGCCCCATGAGGCTCCCTGCAGGTCTAGGCGTTCGGAGCCTGGAATGGGCACAGACTCCAGGTGCGCCTAAGCTAACATTTTCTGCCAGCACAGGATGGCTCAGCTTCTGTTTGCAAAGGGCTGGGCTGCAGACTTCATGTATGAGGCAGCCACCCTCTCCTTTTATGGAACCCTCTCCTTTTATGGAAGACAGTATGAGAAAGGCTGTTGGCTTTAAGTTTTCTCTGAACAGAGCTGGGCCTGTTCAGGGGACAGATAAGCCCGCCCTACTCATGATCAAGCCACCCAGGGAGGGGGGGAGAGAGAGAGAGAGCGCAAGAGAGAGCAGAAGCACAGCACACGTGCATGTTTAATTCCTAGAAAAGTTGAACAGCATCCCCGTGGAAGGCCAGAGGCCACCGGGAGCTGTTCTGAGCCTTCCTCTGCCCCTGCCCCTGCCCAGGACTGTGGGAATGGTTCAGCTGTGGTGGAGTGCTCAGCTCACAACGAGACCTGCCAACTTCACTCAGTGAGACTCTGCAACAAGGGCCATTTGATAAGGCAAATTAGGAAGTGGGCTAATTTTAAACTAAGCTCCGACACTGGGATGTGAATGGAAATGACCAAGGAGGGAAACTAATTCTAACAGCGATCTTTCACAAACTTATGAAGGTTGGACGCTACTAGAGGTTGGCATGAACAGGGCAAGCTGCACTACTCTGATGGGAGTGTGATGGGACGCGGCCACCAAGGATGGCAACTTCTTTTTTTTTTTTTTTTTTTGGAGGGGGGGTTACTGGGGACGGAATCCAGGAGCATTCTATCTCTGAGCTACACCCCCAGCCTTTTTTTTTTTTTTTTTAATTTTGAAACAGGGTCTCACTAAGTTGCTGAGAGCCTTGCTAAGTTGCTGAGGCTGGCCGGGAACCTGTGATCCTCCTGTCTTAGCCTCCCAAGTACTGGGATTACAGGCATGCACCATCATGCCTAGCACAAGGATAGCATTTGACAAAATGTTATGAATGGCAAGGTGTACACAGCCCTTCACCTACTAATTCCAGCCCAGACAGCTTAGAGCCTGGAGAAACCTGTCCAGTGCTGAAGGAGTTGGGAGAAAGTTCATGGGAGACATTGTTACTTGAAAAACTAGAAACTCAGGCCGGGCGTGGTGGCGCACGCTTGTAATCCCAGCATTTGGGAGTCTGAGACTGGAGGATCTGGGTTCGCAGCCAGCCTCAGCTACCTAGTGAGGCACTCCACAACTTAGTGAGACCCTGTTTCAAAATAAAGAATAAAAAATAAGGCTGGGGTTATAACTAGAAACTCAAATGCCTATCAAAAGAAGAAAGGATAAATTAATGTGGAGAATTACATAGCCAGGAATGGTGGTACACATCTATAATCCCAGTACTTTGGAGGGTGAGACAGGAGGATCATAGGTTCAAGGACACTCAGCAAGCAGTGAGACTCACTAGGTCTTAACCTAGCAAGACCCTATTTAAAAATAAAAATAGGGCTGGGGTTGTAGCTCAGAGGTAGAATTCCCTGGGTTCAATCCCCAGTACCACAGGGGAAAAGAAAGAAAAAAGTATGTATAGCAATTTAAATTAATAAGAATTACATGGATCAACATGAAAAAGTTCTCCAAAATATAATGTTGAGCTTTAAAAAAATAAAGCAGGCTGGCAGAAGGATGCATATAGTATAGCACCAGTTATAAAAATTTAAAACCATACAAAGTAATAACATATACATATTGCTTAAATACATGCAGTGACAGCAGCATTTTATTTTATTTTATTTATTTATTTTTTTATTTTTTGTTTGCGGTACTGGGGATTGAACTCAGGGGCATTCTACCTCTGAGCTATACCCCCAGCCCTATTTTTTTATTCTTTATTTTGAAACAGGGTCTCACTAAGTTGCAGATTACCTCACTAGGTAGCTGAGGCTGGCCGCGAACCCGGATCCTCCTGTCTCAGCCTCCCGAATGCTGGGATTACAAGCGTGCACCACCACGCCTGGCTTACAGCAGCATTTTAAAAGGTTAAAATCAGCCAGGCATGGTGGCACACCCCTTTAATCCCAGTCTTGGGAGGCTGAAACAGGAGAATCAAAGGTTTGCAGCCAGCAGCAGCTACTTAGTGAGGCCCTGTTTCAAAATAAAGAATAGCCAGGCGTGGTGGCGCACACTTGTAATCCCAGCATTTGGGAGCTGAGACCGGACGATCCTGGTTTTCGGCCAGCCTCTGCTACCTAGTAAGGCCCTCTGCAACTTAGTGAGACCCTGTTTCAAAATAAAGAATAAAAAATAGGGCTGGGGGTATAGCTTGGAGGTAGAATGCCCCTGAGTTCGACCCCCAGTACCGCAAAAAAAAATAAGTAAGAAAGAATGAAAGCTGGGCGTGGTGGCGCACTCTTGTAATCCCAGCATTTGGGAGGCCGAGACCAGAGGATCCGGGTTCGTGGCCAGCCTCAGCTACCTAGTGAGGCATTCCGCAACTTAGTGAGACCCTGTTTCAAAATAAAGAATAAAAAATAGGGCTGGGGGTATAGCTCAAAGGTAGAACGCCCCTGAGTTCAATCCCCAGTACCGAAGAAAAAAAAGAAAGAAAAAAAGATTGAATGAATGAATGAATGAAGCCAGGCATGGTGGTGCACACTTGTAATCCCAGTACTTGGGAGGCTGAAACCAGAGGATCGGGTTCGCAGCCAGCCTCGGGTACCTAGTGAAGCCCTCCGCAACTTAGTGAGACCCTGTTTCAAAATAAAGAATAAAAAATAGGGCTGGGGGTATAGCTTGAAGGTAGAATGCCCCTGAGTTCAATCCCTAGTACCGCAAAAAGAAAGAGAGAGAGAGAAGGAAGGAAGGAAGGAAGGAAGGAAGGAAGGAAGGAAGGAAGGAAGCCAGCCAGCCAGCCAGCCAGGCATGTGGCACACACTTGTAATCCCAGTACTTGGGAGGCTCAGACCAGAGGATCCGGGTTCCTGGCCAGCCTCTGCAACTTAGTGAGACCCTGTTTCAAAATAAAGAATAAAAAATAGGACTGGAGCCGGGCGTGGTGGCGCACGCTTGTAATCCCAGCATTCGGGAGGCTGAGACCAGAGGATCCGGGTTCGCGGCCAGCCTCAGCTACCTAGTGAGGCACTCCGCAACTTAGTGAGACTCGGTTTCAAAATAAAGACCGGGGTATAGCTGGGGGTATAGCTCGGAGGTAGAATGCCCCTGAGTTCAATCCCCAGTACCACACACACAAAAAAAAAATAGGACTGGGGGTGTAGCTCAGAGGTAGAATGCCCCCGGGTTCAAACCCCAGTACTGAAAAAAAAAAAAAAAAAAAAAAAAAAGAATAAAAAATAGGGCTGGGGGTATAGCTTGAAGGTAGAATGCCTCTGGGTTCAATCCCCAGTACCAAATATAGAGCAATATCATATACTTTTTACAGATACATGCACATGTAATAAAAGTATACAAGCACTAACGGAAATGATAAGCAAATTCAGGACAGAGGTAACCTCTGGCGGGGAGGATGGGATCAGAGGTGGGCACAGAGGGCTGCAATGTAAACTGTCTAACTCTCAAAGCGAGTAGCGGGTACCTATGTGTTTGTTACGCGGACCTCAGTATTTTTATGTGCCTCAAATATTTCATAATAAAATATTGACATTTTTTATTTGTGGGGAAAGAGAATTAAAAAAATAGCTCCCAAGGTAAACCATTAAAATCAACAAGATGAGCCGGGCATGGTGGTACACACCTATAATCACAGTACTTGGGAGGCTAAAACAGGAGGATCACAATTTCCAGGGCAGCCTCAGCAAGCAGCAAGATTCGCTACATCTCAAACTAGTGAGACCCTGTTGCAAAATAAAAATAAAAATAGGGCTGAGGGTGTAGCTCACAGGTAGAATGCCCCTGGGTTCGATCCCCTGCAACACACACACACACACACACACACACACACACACACACACACACACACAAAACAACAGGATGAGCTGGGCGCTGTGGTGCAAGCTATAGTCCCAGTACTTGGGAGACTGAAACAGAAGGATCACAGCTAGAGCCCAACCTCAGCAATTTAATGAGACACAATGCTCAACAACTTAGTGAGATACTGTTTCAAAATAGAAACAAGGAACTGAGCGTGATGGCACTTGCTTGCTTGTAATCCCAGTACTTGAGAGGCTGACACAGGAGAATCGCAGGCTCGAAGCCAGCCTTGGCAACTTAGCGAGGTCCTCCACAACTTAGTGAGACCCTGTTTCCAAATAAGAAATAAAATTGGGCTGACTGTGTAGCTCAGAGGCAGAATGCCTCTGGGTTCATCCTCACAATCCTCAATGCCACAAAAAAAAAAAAAAAAAAACAGAGCCACAGAGCTGGGTTTGGTGGCACGGCACAGGTTTGTAATCCTAGTACTGGGGAGGCTAAACTAGGAGTATTGCAGGATTGCAGGTTCACCACCAGCCTCAGCACTTAGTGAGGCCCTCCACAACTTAGTGAGACCCTGTTTCAAAATTTAAAAAATCAGGCTGGTGGTGTAACTCAGAGATAGAATGCCCCTGGGTTCAATCTTCAGCACCAAAAAAATAAAATAAAACCAAACCAATGAGTTTTTCTGTAAAGGAAGCATAGGGAGCAAGAAGAGCCCCCTGGGTCCCATTCCTGATTTTCTTGCAAGCTTGGGAACAGCTGTTATCTCCTCCGAATGGGCCTCGCCAGCTGTTTCTAAACAGGGATTAAAGTCTCTGCCCTCCACTTCTGACAGCAGCACCAAGGCAGCCTGCAAGGTGCCCACGGGAGGTAGCAGCACTAGGAAGCACAGAAATGACACTTCTTGTCCTGACAGCCTCGCCAAGTGAGGTTTCGGAAAGATCCAATGAAAGCATATGAGTGTTTCAAATGTTTATAATGTAATCTCAATCATATATATAATTGATGTCTGACGTGACACATATAAAGTATTTCAGGATGCTCAGAGCTAACAACCATTAAAAAGAGAAAACAGGCTGGGCGTGGTGGCGCACCCTTGTAATCCCAGTACTTGGGAGGCTGAGACTGGAGGATCCAGGTTCCTGGCCAGCCTCAGCTAGTTAGTGAGGCTCTCTGCAACTTAGTGAGACCCTGTTTCAAAATAAAGAATACAAAATAGGGCTGGGGATGTAGCTCAGAGGTAGAATGCCCCTGGGTTCCATTCCCCAGTACCGCAAAAAAAAAAAAAAGAAAAACAATCTAGGCCTGGTGGCACACACTTGTAATCTCAGTACTTGGGAGGCTGAAACAGGAAGAGGACAGTCTTAGCAAGTAGTGAGACTCTCATCAACCTAGCAAGACCAAATAAAAATAAAATAGGGCTGGGGGTGTAGCTAGGAGGTAGAATACCCCGGGTTCAATCTCTAGTAACACACACACACACACACACACACACTACATTTTAGTTACTATCCATTTGACTCCATTTTACAAAGTTCCTAAGAATAATGTCCCCATTTGGATTATTTACCAGAAGTCAATATTATTTACAAAAGTAAAAACCTATCTATCAATAAAGTTTTTACCAGTTTTTCTTTAAGATCAGATACAAGGTACACAACCCAGAACACATTAAGAGACTTCATAAGATCCCACTGCTGTGGCTTATTAGGCAAGAAGGCAGTGTGTACCTGGCCTGCTTTCCCAAGCAGGCTACTGTCCAGCCCTCCCCAGGTTAACACATCTGGAGCTTGGCTCTAAGCAGTTCCTAAGTTAGTGATTTCCCACCCATGGTCTGACCACCCCACTACATGCTTTCGTAACAGTGTATGCTTTGCATATATCTTAAGACAGCAAATTACTTATGTTCCATGAGAATAAGGACGCTTCTGACTCACTTATAGTTGTCACCCCAGCCTAGCACAGCACTGTGCACATAATAAAGAACTGAAGCATTGTTCAAAAAAAAATGATTGCATTCCTGTGACTGGCTTTAAGTCTCAGGGACTTCCAATCAACAAGCAGATGCCAGCAGTCTGATTCCTGGATGCAGAGGTGTAGAGCTGCCTCTGTGCCCAGCGTCTCTCCTGGGGCCTCCTTGGGCATGCTCCAGTGGCTAACTCTATAAGCCAGGAATCCCTGGTTGGTCACACACACGCACACACTCACTCGAGCGCGTGCAAACATTCACAGTCCCAGTCACGCCCGATCAGTCTTTGGGGGAAAGCTGCCCATGCTTCCCCCAGAGAACAGCAGGAGTGTGGGAGAGCTGCGCAGCACGGTCAGATGCAGAAACACCTCAGAGCCATCCTGCCTGCCCCATTTATTCTCTCACAACATTCCCAAATGATCCAATTAGATGAAGTGATGGGGCTTCTCTTGGGGAAAATCCCTAGGAGGACCCAAGTACAGAGAACAGAGATTATGAAATGAAGACACACCAAGAGAGGCTTTCGCTGACTGCTTCACACCAGACTGAGAGGTATGTGAGACAATTCTTATAATTTTATAACTTACTCCTAAGCCATAAGGAACAGGTGTTTTTTGTGTTTGCTTTATGCTTGCCTTTACAGCTGGAACACCCAACCTCTGAGGAAATGGACCTTGGGTTGCCCTTTAATTGCTAAGCATACTCCACCCCATCTTCTTGGGCCAACCACTCAAGATCCACCATTGGACAAATCATACCTGTTCATTCACCTTCTAAGGAGGTTACTTAGGGCCACAGGGATCCCACCCAGAGAAAATCCACTGGTATTTGCTCACTGTTCTGAGAAATCTAGAGGAAAAGAAGCCTAGTCTTTCTTTAGAAGCCAAGTTCTGACCTTCCTGGATCCATCTTCCTTTTCTAAACAAACAGTATAAGATCCTTCACCCTCCCCCAGGTCCCTAGTGGTTACACCCAGGAGAGGAAGCTGGCGGGATGAGAGGCATGTTAAAAGTCACTTAGAGGTCAAAGGACCCAGCATCTAGCTGCAGAACTAGCAGATGTCTGGCAATCTGATGAATGGACTCATTCACAAGCACACACGTGCCTCTTCTTCCTCCTAAAAGCATTACAAGGGTGAAAGGAAAATACGTGCTGTATGCTACGCTCAGCCTAATGCCAAGACAGCCTTTTCACAGAATCCATTAAGCAATATTATGCAGATGCAGTCTGGAAAGGGGGGCTGAGCGCTGGGAAGTCAGATGCTTGAAGTGCTACAGCCCAGGACGTAGTTTATGAGGCTGAATTACTGATGTGCCTTGCA
This sequence comes from Graphiurus murinus, assembly GCA_004027655.1. NCBI lineage: Eukaryota > Metazoa > Chordata > Mammalia > Rodentia > Gliridae > Graphiurus > Graphiurus murinus. The sequence goes on along the minus strand of PVLC010010538.1, from coordinate 15,262 downwards.
GATGAGGAGAGGGATGATAATCCTTTCATGATCACTTCTGTATTCTGAGCAAACTCAAAAATCTCCTCCAGCACAAACTCGCCTTCCTTCCTCCTACCTCCAGGCCACAGAGCAAAAAGATGAGAGTGGGTTACTAGGGTCACCAGGTCTGTGTGTCAAGAGCCCTGGAGATTGCCTGGGCTAGAGGGCTGAATCATCAGAGCCATCCACACTGGGCCATCCTCAGTGGGTCCTCTTCAGGTGGCAAGCAGGGCCCCACCCTACAGGAAGAACAGGGCTTGGAGCCCTGCACCCCCTGCCAGTCTTTCCCATGGTAAGTGGTGGGTGGAAAGGGTGGGTCTCTAATAAATGCTGAGCCCCAGGAGAGCAGACATGGTCCCCCAGCATTTGCATACTCGGCAATGGGTAACACTGATGAGATCACGGGAGCAAGCGCCGAACTGGCTCATCTTCAGGAGGCCACATAAGTACATGGCAGTGCCACACAACCCACTATGCAGGAGGAGGTGGTGCCTCAGCAGGAATCCACACAATCCCCCATAGAAAGTGACATAAAAGCCCAGTGTGGAGGCATATGCCTATAATCCCAGTATTTGGGAGGCTGAGATAGGAGGACTGCAGGTTCAAAGCCAGATTCAGCAACTTAGTGAGGCAAGACCCTGTTTCCAAGAAAAAATAAAATAGGGCTGGGGGTGCAGCTCAGAGGTAGAATGCCCCTGAGTTCAATCGCCAGCACCACAAAAATAAATAAGAGCCAAGTATGGTGGTGCACACCTGTAATCCCAGTACTTGGGAAGCTGAGACAGGAGGATCACAGGTTGGGGACCAGCCTCAGCAACTTAGCAAGACTTCTCAGCACCCTAGCGAGGCCCTGTTTCAAAAAAATTTTTTAAAAAAAGGGGGGGGGGGCTAGGGATATAGCTCAGAGGTAGAACAACACTGGGTTCAATCCTTAGTACTACAAAAAAAAAAAAGTGGCATAAGTCCTCATGTGATGCAAGCAAGCCATCTCACTTTTTAAGAATCTCCTTGTTCAGCTGGGCATGGTGGTGCACACCTGTTATCCCAGTACTTGGTAGACTGAGACAGGAGGATCACATAGGTTCAAGGACAGCCTCAGCAAGAAGTGAGACTCTCAGCATCCTAGCAAGAACCTGTTTCAAAATGAAAATAAATTAGGGCTAGAGGTGTAGCTTGGAGGTAGAATGCCCCCAGGGTTCAATTCCCAGTACTACAAAAAAAAAAAAAGGATCCTTGCTGGGCATGGTGGCACACACCTGTCGTCCAAGTATTTGAGGGAGTGAGACGGGAAGATAGCAGGTTCAAGGCCAGGCCTGGCAATCTAGCGAGAGAGACCCTGTTTCAAGATTAAAAAATAAAAAGTACTCGAGCCAGGTGTGATAGCACACGCTTGAAATCCTAGTTCTTGGGAGGCTGAGACAGAGAGGATTGTAGGCTGACAGCCTGAGCAACTTAGCAAGGCCCTCCACAACTTAGTGAGACCCTCTTTCAAAGTAAAAAATAAAATAGGGCTGGGGTATAGTTTAGGGGTAGAATGCCCCTAGGTTTAGGTTCAATCCCCATTAACCACCCCCCCAAGCAAAGCAAGAATCTCCTTGACACAATGTTGCCTGGTGGAAATTTGGGGCTCTGGACCCTCCTCTAGTAAGGTTCTGGGGCTAGGGGAGAGAAGGGATATTGAGGTGAGGAGGGATTTAGTGAAGGATCAGTTGAATCAGAAGTCACACACTCAGACACCAGTAGGGGCCTGGTGGATAGAATGGGTAGATGCGTCAGGCCACAAAGGAGAGTAGAGGGCTCTGGGGCCACACTAGACACTACATGTGCAATGAAAGATCCCGACCACGAGCAGTCCAAACCTTAGCTCAACTCTGCTGCAGGAGGCACCACCAGGAAGCAGAGTAGCTGCAGTCACACAGGTGGTGGTGGGTGTGGATGCTGTAGGCTTAGATTACAAGGTAGTCTGGGCCCCCACCCAGGTGATCTGCAGTCCTGAACTCCAGGGGACACCATGCACATGCACAGGAAAAAAGGGAACTCGTGGCTGCAGGAGGCCTGTTCCAGGCACCTTCTGCCATGGTGGGCGGGCTGTCTCCCCCTCTGGTGAGAAGATTAGTGATGCTCAACACTACTAACGAAAACAAAATGCAGTTTGGCACAGGCTCCCTGAGCTCAGCTGCCAGGGGGGTTTCCAAGGTGCTCCAGGGGAGCAAGGGTCCCTCAGTTTGACAAACCCAGGTTCCTGGCAGATTCCCAAGCCTATTTTCTAACTACCCCACTCCTTGTCCCCACCCAGCACAGGATCCAGGACTGGAGCAGCCTCCCCAGGGGCCTTGCCTCTCAGCCCCTCCCCTTCAGCTGACTTCCAGTAGCTGCTGGAGTTCCTGGGTGGAGGGAGGCCGGAGCCCCGCCCTGGCTCTACCTCTAACTGGCTGGGTGACCTTGTGAGGTTGCTGCCCCTCCATAGGCCAGTCTCCTAGGGTGCCAGATGAGGGAGTCACTGGTGGATAGGAACATCCTATGGATTGCAGGGCAGAAAATCCAGGCCTGACACTTCTGCCTCTCACCTGTAGGCAGCACTGCCTGTCTGAACTTCAAAGTCGGGTTGACTTTGTGGGGCCCATCCCAGCTAACTCCAGCAATAACATCACCATGACAAGGTGGGTGGGGAGCCTGTGCCACACCTGGCAGATAAAATAGGCATCTTTCCTACAACTTGGGCTGTTCCTGGAAAATATGGTAGCAAAGCTGGCAGAAGAGTGCGATAGATACAGTTTTAAGATCCACCAGCAGACAGAACTGACACTAAGACAGAGGTAAAGGTGGCAATCCCCCAGGGTAGAGAGATGCATCCATGTGCAACAGCACACATGCCACACGCACACACGTCAAGGCCTCCAACTCAAGTGGCCAGAGTCTTATTTGGGCTCCTAGGCTGACTGGAAATTACAACTTAAGAGGAATAAAAAATTCCATTCAGACCTGCGGCTCCAGACCTGAGGCCTATGAGCAAAGTTTCCGGTGGCCTCGGCACCCCTCCCCGTTCCGGAAAGCCAGGCGGGTCACCCCGTCCTCAGATTAACGAGCAGCTGCAACAGCTGGGGCAGCCTGGGTGACAGCTCCTCTGGGCACCCGATGCCCTCCTCTGGGAACCCCAAATATGGGATGCCTGGCCTTTGGCCAGCGCCCCCGCCGGCTGCTCGCTCACCTCCCCAGCATCTCCGTGATGACGCCTCCCTCCGCCCACGGCGCTCGGACCCCTCCAAACAGGCCTTGGGGATGGCCCTCTGGTCTCCACCCAGCCAGCTCCCCGAATGGTCCTGGGGCCCATCTGACATCCACGGCCTGTTTCAAGGACACTGCAGCGAGCAGCCCAGTCTCGGGGGTCTCCGGCCCGCAGCCCCCCTCCTCCACACACACACAAACGCCGACAATGCCCGGGAGAATCCCAGGGCGAGGCCTTCCCCCCGCGCCATGTAGTCCAACCACATGCTGGCCTGCGGGAGGATGGAGGAGGCGGCGGCGAGCGGATGCCGGAATGCAAGGCTGCGGCCAGGGCGCCGGCGGCCGGCCGGGCGGGGGCTCACCTTTTTGACTTGGTCATCCTTCAGCTCGGTGAAGTAATAGGCCAGGAGCTGCGCGGCGATCATGCTGGCGGTTGGGGGCGCGGGGAGGCAGGCGTGCGGCTAGTGGGTCCTCCGCAGCCGGGGCGAGCAGTGGTCCTCCGGCGGCGGCGCGGCGGCTCCTCCTCCTCCCGCGGCTCCTCCCCCTCGGCCCGGGGCGCGGCCTGGGCTCGCGCGCTCCCGGTCTCCGCGCTCCCGTCCCTGGGAGGGTGACAGCCGCCAGCCGGCCCACCTCCTCCGCGCCCATTGGCTGCGGCGCACCTCTGCAGCGCCGGGCGGGGGCGTCCGGGCCCGGCAGGGGGGGCGCGGCGGCCGCTCCCTCCCACGCCGGAAAAGGGGCGGGCGACGCCGCGAAATCCCCCGCGCTCGGGCATCACCCTGCACGTCCCCCACGTAGGGAGCCCGCGCGGGGCGGGAGGAGCTCTGGGGAGCGCACGGTCGCGCGTGCTGCAGGCCGGGAGGTGCGGAGCGCGGTCCGGCCGGAAGAGGCTTGCCGCGGGATGGGGCAACCTGGAGGGCCGGGCGCGGTCCCCTTCCTCGGAAATGAGGGCTCGCCCCCTGCATCCCCGCGGAGGGGCGGGCCCCCGGGAGAGCGCTTACAGAAGTAGGCGTGGAAAGCGAGCGGAAGCGGGAGCCAGAAGGCCTCACGGTCTTCGCGTCCGGGTCCTGCGCTCGCTGGTTATCGCGGATCCAGGGACCGAGCGCGGCGCCCCACCTTGTCCTGCGCGGCGGTGCATCACCCCACCCTGGCCTACCGGGCCTACGTCTCCGGCTGGCGGGTTTATATTGCTAAACCCAGAGCGGCCGCCCGGGGGTTACCGGCTCTTGCGGAGCTCTCTAGCAAGGCTCAGCCCGCCAGGGAGGACTTAAGCCCCAGGCCTGTCCGCATCCTCTTTTAAGCATCCAAACCCGAGGAGGTTGGGGGTTCAGGCGCCGCTCCCAGGTGCCATCTTTACTTCCCAGAGGAAGTTAGGTTGGGTGGGTGGGATCCCTAGTAGACCTTTCCACTTGGGAAGATGGTCGAAATAGGTGTTTACCCTGCTACAAGGGTGGATAGCAACCTTGGGATTCTTAGCGAATTGCCTTTGTATGCCAGAGGCCACTAGAAGCTTTACTCCTTACAGAACAATAATGATCTCAAACATACAGAGCGATGGCGCTGGCCTAATTCAACAGGTAAGGAAACTGAGGCTCAGTGAAGCCTCAGGTCAGGCTTGCTGGATTTATTCAGCCAGGAAATTATAGATCCAGGATTGGAGCTTGGATCTTCCAAGCTGGTGCTTCCCTTGGGGTTTGCCTCTCTCAGTCCAAATAGGCCACATTCCTGAGACCAAAACTGTGTCATGTGATTCCCTGAAACCAACCCCTCCTCTACCCCAGCCCTAGGTGCTAGGAGTCCTGGCTAGGTGTAGCAAAGGTACAGTTGCTGCAGGAGGAAGATGGCTTAAGTCTGGGAAACCCCTCCTTAGGGACCTGACAGCTGCCATCACCAGCTGAAGAAGAGCTTTTAGATTGGGACCCTGGAGAGCACACCCCTGGGTCCAAAGCCCATCCACACCTCCTGCCTCATGGCTTGTGCAAAGAGGCATCCTGAGTCACCTCTCTGAGCCAGTTTCCTTATCCAGAAGATGGAGATGCTTACTAATACCCACCCCTCCTCTTGGTTGTTGCGAAATACTATAAATAAAATACAGACATGTGATGCACAATAAATGGTAGATAGTATCAAGAAGTGACTGGGAAGCTGGTGAGGTTAAAGCTTAGCACCTCTTGCCGGCATGCTCCCCTTTTTGGAAGGTCTAGCAGTTTTATATTTGAATTATTTTCCAAAGAGAACCTCCCCACACCCAGCTTCAAGTCCCACAAAGCCAGTTCTGCCCCTGGATAATTATAACCGAGGAACAGAGGGGTTTTCTGGCACCTATCAAACACACTACCAATGTGACCATAAAGCAGTACTGAGTGGATGAGAACAAGATGGTTATTCTGCACTGCCTTTCTTACGTCCTACAAATGTGTTTCTGCCAAGCTCTCAAAGCTGGGAGCTTTTGAAGATGGAGGACTGTGTTTTGCTCTGGCTCTCACCCGTAGCCCAGACTGGCACTACTAAGCAAGTTGTGCCAAGGGTGGTAACCAGCGTTGCCCTCACCCAGCTTCCAGCTGACCCCCTGTAACTCTTATCTGAGCCAGTGGCGGAGAAGTGCAAATGTCAGAGATAGTCAACTTGTGGGCAGGAAGGTGCCTCTGCTCTCTTTTCCCTGGCCTTTGAGGAAGAAGCTCCTTCCTTCCCAAGGTGGCTCCGTCCTCCCACCTCTTGCATTCAATTGGGCCCCAAGGCCTGGCAGTATTAACTAAGACATCTCTAGGCCTTTTCCGCTTCCCCCTCCCATCCCCCAGGCCTCTTTTCCCTGGGTCAGAAATATGACAAGAGCCTTCTATCCCTGGCTTCCCGCCATCCAAGTCATTCTGAGCTCCAGGCTACATTAATCCTGCTAAAAAGCAGCCTAATCACACCATGCCCCTTCCCCCTCCTTCCCAATGGAGCTTGATGGCTGAGGCCTTTTGTAATCTGACTCCCCTACCCCCTACTTATCTCTTCCTCAGCTTTTCCCGGCAGCAGGCTGCTTCCCACTGTCTACTCCCCGCTTGTGCCCCTGCTCACATTTCTTGCCTTCTCCACTCACCTTCACCTGACCAAGCCCCACCACCACAGCCACTCACCCTAGCCTCCCAGGCCTCAGCACCTTCGCAGAGCACACTGGGACTGTGCTCAGAGTCCATCCAGTTGGAGACCAAAGCTCTTCTTTGCATATGAGGAGCCTGAGATGCAACTGGTGGGCCATCTTGCCCAGTGTCAGGTTGCGGTCACGTTCGGAGCCAGGACTCAAACCCAGTTCTGATGCCCAGCTGCACTCTGTCCATCCTTGCCACCTCAGGCACCCTGGGCTCCAGATAAGTAAAACTGAGTCATGACCGCCTGCCTGATATGGGTGGCTGTCGTCTGAGGAGCTGGTTTTATCTTCCCCAATCAGACTGCTTCCAATGCTGTGTCCCCTTTTTATCGAACCAATGGTCACCTCGTGCATATTTTTATTATTCTGCCTCTTCTTGTTACATAGCCCTTATACCCCAGCTTATCTTGATTCCTCCCTGAAGCCAAAGGAAGACCTCAACCCAAAGGGAGTTCTCGCCCCCTCCTTAAGGCCCTCTCCTTTCCCTCAAGTCCCCTGAACTCTGTTCACTCTGTCCTCCTGTACAAGTTGGAGAAATTATCACATGGTGCCAGGCTGCTGCTACTCCACAAAATACACCTGCCAGTAAGACAGTGTAGCTGCGTTCTAAGAATGTCTCTACCAATTCCCATCTGACCCACAGCCCCAGGAATGTAACGCCTGAAATGATCTCCAACAGGTAGACACCGTACCCCCTAGCGCCTGGGAGCATATTGGCAGCAACAATGTTTGCATAACGTTGACAGTTTATAGAGCATTTCTCATTTATTGCCTCATTTCTCCTGATAAAGCCTGGCGGAGGTTAGAAGGGCAAATATCATTATCTGCACTTAGTCAATCAATGAAGTATGGAAATTACAAAGCTTGTTTAAGGTCTCAAAGAGAGAACAAGAAAAGAAAAATTAAGGGGAGTACCTATACCACTGTACATCTTAGAATCCTGACCCTGTGAGGACTGCTGTGCACAGCACAGTCTTCAGGGATCCTGACCCAGCGTTTCTATGAATTAGATCAGTGGATTTCAGCCTAGTGCACTCAGGTCACCTGCAGGGCTTTTCCAAATATCGATGGCCAAGACAATGACTGAATTGATCCAGGTACGGTTCAAACATTGATTTTTCAAGTTCCCCTGTGAAACTCAGGTGCTGCCAGGAATGAGAATTAATGATTTAGATTCAAACTTTCAATGGGAATATCTGGAAGAAAATCCTAAAATAAATTGACCCCTAATACCCTTAACAGGTTCTCTAGAACAGAGCTAAAGGTGGTCCCTCCAGTGTCTTAGTGGCTCTGCAGATTAGGAGCACCAAGAGGTGAAAATACATTTCAACTTTAGGATCTGCTTTGCAGAGAGTTTTGCTCAGTGTGTGAGAAGGCTGTTGAGGAGGAACTGGAGTGACTGAAGTTATGAAATCACTTTTTATTTTTGGTACTGTGGGTTGAACCCAGGGACAGCTTATGTCTGAGCTACACCCCAGTCCTATTTTGTTTTTTTATTTGGAGACAATGTCTCACTAAGTTGCAACAGGCCTCACTAGGTTGCTGAGGCTGGCCACAAACATGCCATCCTCCTGTTTCAGCCACCACTTGGGAAACTGAGACCAGATGATCACAGCCTCAAGATCAGCCTCAGCAATTTAGCAAGACCCTGCTTCAAAATAAAAAATAGAAAAAGAACTGAGGGTGTAGTTGAATAGTAGAATGCCCCTGGGTTCAATCCCCAGTACCACAAGGAAAAAAAAGAGAGTGACCCCCAGAGTCACCTTTCTTGACTTCTGTCCCAAGAGGTTTCCACTCTGGTTGGGGGCCAACAGTCCTCCAGGGAGCTGAGAAAAGCCCAGTCCCACCCCGACACTCTGACACTCTCTGGACATCGCATCCTCATTCCATTGCTTCTGACAAGTCTTGGAGGCATAGAGAACTGTGACCTGGGGCAGGGTTAACCAGACTGCTGAGGCCTTCCTAGGCTTCAGACCTGCTCCTTATCTCAGGCTGGCTCCTTCCCGGAAGAAAGCCCATATCTTGTTGGACCAGAGCAATCTCAAGTCGCCGTGCAGGCCCTGAGTTTCCTGGGATAATTCTCCCCAGCACCCACACAAGACTGCCTGCCTTCATAGGGGCAGCAAAGATCCTTATGCTTAGATTCAGCACCAAAATACACTGGGAATGCTCACACACACAAGCCACCTCCACACCTGGGCAGGGTTCCTAGTTCCTGGGAGTTCAGAGGCCAGCAAAGTAAACATACAAGCAAATATTAGATACTGACTTTCTTTGTTAGTGAGAAAGGATATTTTTTAAAGTTATAATTCCCATCTTTTACCAACAAAATTTCTAAAGGAGAAGCTGTTTTAACCCAAAGAAGTAAAAATAATGGTCAAGCGCGTGCGCGCGTGTGTATGAGTGTATGTGTGTGTGTGTGTATGTTTTGCTGGGGATTACACCCAGGGGCATTTTACCTCTGAGCTACACCCCCACCCAACCTTATTTATTTTTTATTTGGAAACATGGTCTCACTAAATTGTCGAGGCCAGCTTCAAACCTGTGATCCTCCTGTCTCAGCCTCAGAAGTACTGGGATTATGGGTGTGCGCTGCCAAGTCCAGCTTAATGATTCCTTTTCAAACTAAATACATTTGGCATTATGATAACAATGACTACTGCTTATGTAGAGCTTTATTATATACCAGATATTGTTTTAAATTCTTTGTTTGGGGCTGGGAATATAGCTTAGCGGTAGAGTGTGTGTATACCTGGCCCTAGGTTCAATCTCCAGCATTAAAAATGAAATAAAAGAGCCGGGCGTGGTGGCGCACGCTTGTAATCCCCGCATTCGGGAGGCTGAGACCGGAGGATCCGGGTTCGAGGCCAGCCTCAGCTACCTAGTGAGGCACGCCCCAACTTAGTGAGACCCGGTTTCAAAATAAAGAATAAAAAAAAAATAGGGCTAGGGGTATAGCTCGGAGGTAGAATGCCCCTGAGTTCAATCCCCAGTACCACAAAAAAAAAAAAAAAAAAAATGAAATAAAAGAAAAATGTTGCCCAGTACTTGGGAGACTGAGACAGGAAGATCACAGGTTTGAAGCCATCCTTAGCTATTAATGAGGCCCTCTGCAACTTAATTAGACCCTCTTTCAAAATAAAGAATAAAAAATAGGGCTGGGAGTATAGCTCAAAGGTAGGATGCCCCGGGGTTCAATCCCCCAGTACTGCAAGGAAAAAGAATAAGAAGGAAGAGGAGGAGGAGGAGAAGGAGGAGGAGGAGCAGGAAAAATGTTACTTATGTTAATTTGTTTAAGCCTTGTTATGGTTTAGATATGAAACGTCTCCCAGTGGCTCCCAGGTTGAAGGCTTGGTCCCCAATGCAGTAATGTTCAAACGTAGAGCTTGTGGGAAACAATTGGATCAAGAGGGCTCTAATCTCATCAATGGGTGAATCCATTCATGGATTCATAATTGAATGGACTACTGGGAGGTGGTGGAAACCTTAGGAGGCAGGGCCTAGTTGGAGGAAGTAAGTCACTAGAGCGTGTCCTTAAAAGGTATATCTTGACCCCAGCGTGTGTGTGTGTGTGTGTGTGTGTGTGTGTGTGTGTGTGTGTGTGTGTGTTTCTCTCTCTCCTCTCTCGAGCTGCCTTGAGGTGAGCAGTTCTGCTCCAGTAGGCACCCCCTGCCATGATGTTCTGCCTTGCCAAGGGTCCAAAGCACAGACAAAGTGACCACGAACTGAAACCATGAGCCCAAATAAACCTTTCCGCCTTTAGGATGTTTTTCTTACGTATTTTGTCACAGTGACGGAGTAGCAGACTAACCCACCTCAAAACAATGTAATGAGATAGATACTAGCAATATCCCCACTTTACAGAGTGGAAGATTTGAGATTGGAGCCAAGGCGATCTGGCTCCAAATCACCCTGGCATTCCAACAAGGTAAAATATTTATTGCACCTTATCATCCACATTTCTCTCTTTTCACTCAGGTCCAGCAAAACCTCTGTCATAGATGGGTCCAAGAAACTGTATGGGGAGCTTGTTACCCAGGGGCTCTCAGGGGATGGAGTCAGGGCTTAGCTAGATTTGTAAAGCCTGGCTAGTGGACCCTAGCCCTGCAGTACTCTTATAAAGAGCATTCCCAAACTAAGCAGGAGGCAGATCTGCATGCAGGGGGCTGTACATGGGCGCTGGAATCCATTGCCCCTCGGTGGGGTTGGGAGGACACACCTGGCTCCGCCTATCCTGCCGAGCTGGCCGAGTTTGCCCTCTCACTGTCTTCTTTTTTTTTTTTTTTTTCTTTGTGGTACTGGGGATTGAACTCGGGATTCTACCTCTGATCTATACCCTCAGCCCTATTTTTTATTCTTTATTTTGAAACCGAGTCTCACTAAGTTGCGGAGTGCCTCACTAGGTAGCTGAGGCTGGCCGCGAACCCGGATCCTCCGGTCTCAGCCTCCCGAATGCTGGGATTACAAGCGTGCGCCACCACGCCCAGCCCTCTCACTGTCTTCTATAGGTCTGTCTTCTTGATCCCTTCCCAAAGCATCAAGAGCTCCAGCCTCCAGCCTCCTCTAAGTCTTGACCCGTATCTCCAACTGATTCTGAGCATCAACTCTCTGCCCCACAGGCACCTGAAACTCACTTTGTCTCCCTTCACAATCTGTGTATGGGGGGTGGGGTGGAGGGTTAGTAGGGATTGAAACCAGGGGTACTCTACCTCTGAGCTACACCTTCAGCCCTATTTTATTTTGAAGCAAAATCTCCCTAGGTTGCTGAGGTTCTCACTAAGTTGGTGAGGCTAGCTTTGAACCTATATCCTCTTGTCTCAGCCTCCCAAGTACTGAGATTACAGGTGGGCACCGCCACGCCTGGCTCATTTTCTTCTTCTTAAGCTTATTCTTTCTTTTCCATCCCTTTACCTTGTCATTTATCACTGAACAGATATTTGCAAAGCCCCCAATCTGTCATGTACTTTTCTAGTCAATAGGAATCTGGTGATGAACAAGACAGAGTGCCCACCCACATTCTAGTGGGGGAGAGACAGACAGTAAACAAATCACTAATTAAATATACATTAGGCCAGGAACTAGGAGGAAAACTAAAGTGACTATAACCAACCCAGCTATGTCCCCATGGTATCTGTTTCTCCTTTGACCTAACTAATACATGCTCTCGTTTTGGGTCCCCCAGAACGAGGGACACATTTCCAGCCTCTCCTGCAGCTAGATGTGAACATGTGACCAAGTTCTGGACAAAGAGATGAAAGTGAGAGTGTTTCACAGTAGCTCCTGGAAGCCTGCCTCAAGACTCAGCCATTATGCAGCCTTTCCTCTTTGTCCTTCCTTCTTCCTCCTGGCTGCAGAACAAACAGAAGGGCGGAAAGCCAGCAGCCCCATTGGATTCTGACATAACCTTAGGAATGGCACGAAATAAAGCATCACAAGAAAATAGGAGAAGCTTGCATCCCTGTCACCAAGTTGTCCCATATCAGCCCCACACCGACTACCTCTAGATTTCTAAAATAAAATAAAATTGTGTATGGTACTGGTGATTGAACCCAGGGGCATTCTATCTCTGAGCTACTCCCCAAACCCTATTTTATTTTTTATTTGGAAACAGGGTTTCACTAAGTTGCTGAGGCTAGCTGTGAACCTGTAATCCTCCTGTCTCAGCCTTCCAAGTACTGGGATTACAGGTGTGTGCCCCCACACCTGATTAAGGTTTCTAAGAATTGAGAGAAAAATAAAAATTCCAAGTTGGGTGTGGTGGTAGCAAGCCTGTAATCCTAGCACTTGGGAGACTAAGACAGGACAATGGCAGGTTCACAGCCAGCCTCAGCAATTTAGCGAGACTCTCAGCAACTTAGTGAGACCTTGTTTCCAAATAAAAAAATAAATAGGAAGCTGGGCGTGGTGGCGCACGCTTGTAATCCCAGCATTCGGGAGGCTGAGACCAGAGGATCCGGGTTCGCGGCCAGCCTCAGCTACCTAGTGAGGCACTCTGCAACTTAGTGAGACTCGGTTTCAAAATAAAGAATAAAAAATAGGGCTGGGGGTGTAGCTCAGAGGTAGAATGCCCCTGAGTTCAATCCCCAGTACCGCCAAAAAAAAAAAAAAAAAAAAAAAAAAAAAAAAAAAAAAAAAAAAAAAAAAAAAAAAAAAAAAAAAAAAAAAAAAAAAAAAAAAAAAAAAAAAAAAAAAAAAAAAAAAAAAAAAAAAAAAAAAACATGCCTAACAGACATGAAAGCAAGTAAGATAGATAGGAATGTAAAATAACACAACTTTGAGCAGGGAGTGATGGCACACGCTTGTAATCCCAGTACTTGGGAGGCTGAGACAGGAGGATAACAGGTTCAAGGCCAGCCTCAGCAACTTGTGAGGCCTTTAAGAACTTAATGAGATCCTGTTTCAAAATAAAGAATAAAATAGGGTGGTGGTTTAGCTTGAAGTAGAAGGCCCCTGATCTTAATCTCCAATACCACAAAAATAAATAAATAAATAAATAAGCCGGGCATGGTGGCACATGCTTGTAATCCCAGCATTTGGGAGGCTGAGACCAGAGGATCCGAGTTTGCGGCCAGCCTCAGCTACCTAGTGAGGCTCTCCGCAATTTAGTGAGACCCTGTTTCAAAATAAAGAATGCCGGGCATGGTGGCGCACGCTTGTAATCCCAGCATTCGGGAGGCTGAGACCTGAGGATCCGGGTTCGAGGCCAGTCTCAGCTACCTAGTGAGGCACTCCGCAATTTAGTGAGACTCGGTTTCAAAATAAAGAATAAAAAATAGGGCTGGGGGTATAGCTCGGAGGTAGAATGCCCCTGAGTTCAATCCCCAGTACTACAAAAAAAAAAAACCAAAAAACAAAACAAAAAAAATAAATAAATAAAAAATAGGGCTGGAGGATAGCTTGGAGGTAGAATGCCCCTGAGTTCAATCCCCAGTACCGCAAAAAAAAAAAAAAAAAAAATAGGGCTGGGGGTATAACTCGGAGGTAGAATGCCCCTGGGTTCTATCCCCAGTACCGCAAAAATAAATAAATAAATAAAAATAAATAAATAAATAAGGTTGAGGATGAAGCTCAGCAGTAGAATGCCCGAGTTCAATCCCCATTGCCACAAAAAATATGTAAATATACAACTTTGAGACAGGCTGTTTCTTTTTCTATCTTTTTCTTTTTTTCAGTACTGTGGATTGAACCCAGGTGCATTCTACCTCTGAGCTACACCCCTAGCCCTATTTTATATTCTTTATTTTGAAACAGGGTCTCACTAAGTTGCAGAGGGCCTAAGTAGCTGAGGCTGCCTCCGAACCCTGATCCTCTGGTCTCAGCCTCCCAAGTACTGGAATTACAAGCATGTGCCACCATGCCTGGCTTCCAGCTTTTTTATTTTGAAATTTGTTCTTGCTAAGTGTCTTGCTAAATTGGCTAAATTGCTGAAGCTGGCCTCCAGCCTGCAATCCTCATATCTCAGCTTCCCAAGTACTAGGATTACAGGCATGCACCATGCATTCCTTGGCTTACTTTGCATTGTTTGTTTGTTTGTTTGTTTGTTTGGTGTGTGTGTGTGTGTGTGTGTGTGTGTCTGTCTGTCTGTCTGTCTGTCACTGGGAATTTAACCCAGGGGCATTCTACCTCAAAGCTACATCCTCAGCCCTATTTTATTCTTATTTTGAAACAGAGTCTCACAAGCCAGGCATGGTGGTACATGCCTGTAATCCAGGTACTTGGGAGACTGAGATAGGAGAATCACAGGTTCAAGGACAACCTCAGCCTCAGGAAATAGTAAGACTCATCAATCTAGTGAAAGCCTGTTTCAAAAACAAAAAATAAAATAGGGCTGGGGGATGTAGCTCAGAGATAGAATGCCCCAGGGTTCAATTCCCAGCACTACAAAAAAAAAAAAGAAGGAAGGAGAAAGGAAAGAAAGAGAGAGAGAAAGAAGCAAGCAAGAAAGAAAGGATCTCTCTAGGTTGATGATAGTCTCACTACTTACTGAGGAAATGCTCCTTTCTTGGCCTCCCAAGTACTGGGATTACAGGCTTGTGCCACCACACCCGGCTCCTTATTTAGCATAATATTTTTAAGGTTTATTTAGGTAGTAGTATATGTATCTGACCTTCATTTTGTGTGTGTGAGGGGGGGCTGGGGATTGAGCCTGGGGGCATTCTACCTTTGAGTTAGATTCCAGCCCTATTTTATTTTTTATTTTGAGACAAAGTCTCACTAAATTACCATGCACCTGTGATCCTCCTGTCTCAGCCTCCCTGGTACTGGGGATTGAACTCAGGGACATTCTACTTCTGAGCTATACCCTCAGCCCTATTTTGTATTCTTTATTTTGAAACAGAGTCTCACTAAGTTGCAGAGGGCCTTACTAGGTAGCTGAGGCTGGCCTTGAACCCGGATCCTCTGGTCTCAGCCTCCCAAATGCTGGGATTACAAATGTGTGCCACCATGCCTGGCTCAGCCCCTATTTTTTTAATTCTTTATTTTGAAATAGGATCTCACTAAGTTGTGGAATGCCTCACTAAGTAGCTGAGGCTGGCCATGAACCTGTGATCCTCCTATCTCAGCCTCCCAAGTACTGAGATTACAGGCCTGCACCACCACGCCCCAGTTTATGTTTTTATTTATTTATTTATTTATTTTTATTGTTTTGCGGTACTGGGGATTGAACTCAGGGGCATTCTACCTCCGAGCTATACCCCTAGCCCTATTTTTTATTATTTAGTTTGAAACTGAGCCTCACTAAGTTGCGGAGTGCCTCACTAGGTAGCTGAGGCTGGCCTCGAACTCGGATCCTCCGGTCTCAGCCTCCCGAATGCTGGGATTACAAGCGTGTGCCACCACACCCGGCCTCCAGTTTATGTTTTTTTTTTTTTTTTTTTTTTTTTT